>JAQFZE010001255.1:0-18922 GCA_034695245.1 Dicyrtomina saundersi | reverse complement strand
TAAATTGGCAAACTCCAGCTCCCCTTAATTTCATCTTGCACCAAGACTGAAATTCATTTTCTCGAAGTTTTGTACGCTATTATTTGACAACCGTCGCAAAATTACTAGTGCCAAAATATCTAATTTGCAAGATTTTTCTACTTGGAAAACATAAAAAACAAATTAAAAACAAAACAAAAAATAAAGTTTAAAAAAATATTAAAAAAGTAAATATTTTGTAAAAAGTTAAACTGTAAATATGTACTTTTTAAAATTGCTACTAGTTGCAGTTATCGCAGCTTTACACGTTAAAAAAACAATGTGTGAATTAACGAGTCAAAGCAAAAGTGAGAATGAATTGTGAATTTGACAACAGGTTTGGTGAAATTGAAAAAAAAATACTTTTCGGATCAGACGAAGCGATCATTCGTGAAACAAAAATTTTGACTCTGACTGATGTTGTTCTTGGATTAATGTTAAATGTTCTTAAACAAAAAGAAAACATAACTGAAGGAAGTGACAGTTTGCCTTATCGAAGTCATGAAAAAGGAATAATTTACATTTCGTGCGGACTTCTTTTACTGCTTTTGTTTTTGAAAGTATATAAAATATTTGGAAAGTTTTAGCAAGCGGGGGTTAATATCCGAGAACAAAAAAATTAACAAGTGCATTAAACCTGCAACTTAAGTAACTAAAATGGAGGAGTTGGGTGAACGGTATGAATTTCCCGAAGCAATTAAATCATATCCGAAACCAACTCAACGAAATTATGTGGTAAGTCTAAAGTTCTTTTGAATTATTAAAAAAAAAGCTGTTTCCAGGTTCATGAAGTGATTAATTATTTAAAATTGCTAATTAGGCACATTTGAAGCTCATATGATTTTTTAATTTCACTTCAAGCATGTTGTTAGCAATACGGGTCCAAGTAACTAAGCATACTTGAAATTCATAGTATTTGTTAAAGTGATACCTACGATGGCCATTGACGACACAGTTATGTTAAGTGACACCTAACATACCTAATGTCTATACTTTTCATTAAAGTGATGCCTGGAAAGGTCATTGTCTGTTCAGTTATGATTAGTGACGCATGGTTTGTGTTATGTCGATAATATTTGTCTAATTAGTTTTGCGTAGGGCAGTTAACAGTCATAAAACATACTTGATGTTCACTCTGTTGGTCAAAGTTATGCCGAAAAAAGTCAAGAGTCATTTAATTAAGTAAAGTGACACTAAAAATCTTCACGTTCATATCATTTGTTAAATTGATGCCTAGAAAAAGACCATCGGCTACACTATGACGATAAGTGACACCACTATACTTGGTGTTGACACTTTTTGTAAAAGTGACGATAAATGACAATGAGTTATACTTAGCGTTGACACTTTTTGTAAAAGTAACGATAAGTCACACCCCCTATACTTATTGTTGACATTATTTGTAAATGTGACGCCTGGAAAGTTCAATGACTATTCATATATGTTCAACATTCATACTATTCGTCAAATTGATACATAGAAAGGTCATTGGCGAAACAGTTATGTTGAGTGACACCTAACTTAAATAATGTTCACACCAATTAATAAAGTGATGCCTAGAACAGTCAGTGACTACATGAATTTGTTAAGTGATACCAAACGTACCTAATATTCATACTATTTGTCGAAGTGACACCTAGAAAAGTTACTGCTGACATATTATTGGTTAGTGACACCATTTATGTATCATGTGAATACTATTTTGCATAGTGACAATATATTATTGCGGTGACACTACCAATACTTAATTTTCACATAAATTTCCAAAGTGAAACCTAGGAAAGCCAATGACTATGCGGTGTTTTCAAATTGACACGTGAATAAATGCATATTGTCTCTACGGAATCTAAATCTCCCTAAAACTTTGAGTTGAAAAAAAATGTTTAATAACTGTGCAACGTTTAGGATAGGCTGCCGTTTTTAAAAGTTATTGTGAACATTTTAGCTACCAGTGTCTTACATTTACCCATGACCGTGTGTATTAATATTGCCTTCCTTGGTTTTTATTTTAGCATTTTAACTCTGCTATGCCCGAATGCAAGTACTGTACTTGCATATGGGTTCCATATAAAGATCATATGGAACGCGTTCATCGTTGCCAGGATTGTGATGTTTATACTTCTAATCTACAAATGCATGGATACCTGTGCGGATACTCAGGTCATCTTGGTGGACACAAGAATACAGGCCATGAAATTGATGTTTCGGTTTTCAAGGAAATATCAAAATCACATCTTGGAACAATAAAATTGTATAGCTACAAACCAAAAGAAGTATTTGTAAATATTGAAGATATTTTCAAACATGTAAAGCAGCCTGCAGAAAAACTACTACAGCAGAATCTAAATATATATGACGCATTACTTGTTTAATTTAGAATTAACATTCTAATGAAAAAAAAATATAAATATAGATTCGAACACTAATGAATATATAACACATAGGGAAGTGATGTATTTGGAAACTCCGTTGCACGATTTGCATGACTCATGACACATTTTAGATCTACTTATTAACTGTGCTGACCAATAATTAGAGAAACAAAATGTTTTTACTGAGAATGGCAGTAGTTGGTCAATTAAGGGAATACAGAATTTATAAATCCAAGTTGGAGAATTGTCATTGTTTTCAAATTCTAAAGCCGATGGGTATTTAAAAATGTCATTTCCACATCGTGGGATTTTAAACATCCAGAATAACGACGCAAAATGTTTTCACTACTGTATTGCTGCCGGATTGTGTTTTAAAGAAGCAATTGCAGATTTTAAAGCAAAACAACAGAATAAGAAAAATAGCAAAAAGCGTTTAGAAACGAGGAATTTCCAGACATGGAAGAAATACTTAACGCGATTCGACTTTTTAATGATCAGCAATAACGGAGTAAAAGTGCACTTTGATATTCCGGCGTTTAAATTAGCAAACGATATCCGTGTGAATGTATTTACTCACAAGGGGAAAAAATTGTTTTGAATTACAAAAGCACTTTTTATTCCGATAAAACTGTGAACCTATTTTTAATACACGAACAAAATGAAAATGATAAACGGTGTCACTTTGTTTTAATAAGAAACTTAAATTATTTTCTTGGTCATATTAAACCGGGAAAATCTTTATTTTGTCAAGAATGCTTCAGTTTCAAACAAAGCAATAAGCAACTTCTACGACATCGATGTAAGATTTAAAGTGAACAGACATACGAGTTTCCGGATAAGCATTACAGAATCAAGTTTCGAAACCCTCACATGACATTGAAAATACCATACTTGTTATTTTTTGACATTGAATGTTTTTCAGAAGACATAAATAAACAAAAAAATAATTCAAAAATCATAAGTAAATTTGTTCCTGCTAGTTATGCTATTGTTATTGTGCAAAATTAAAAAGGCAAGTTATTTATTGTACATCAAAACTACTTTAAAGGAATGGAAGTGTTAGAGAATTTCTACAATGAAGTGTTTATGCGTATTATGTGTATTATGTGTAGCTTGTATGTATCACTCAAAATGAAACAGGATTTGACTTTCATATGCTGATAAAAGCACTAGAATTAAAGATATTTAATGCGAATGAAGTCAAAGTAATTGCTAAATGATCTCAGAAATTTATTCAAATACAAATACCACATAAAAGAAGTTTTTTGCCACTTTTGCACAAGGAATTAAATGATAGTGCGCCACTTAAAGAGTATGATAACAAATTTAAAATCCGGTTCATTGACAGCTGTAAATTTCTTAAAGCAAGCCTAAGTGATTTAGCCGAAGTTTTGAAAAATGAAAACAGTGATAGTCTTTCGATTGTAAAAGATTGTTTTAGTAAAATGGTCCCACATGGAGTTCAGGCTACACAAAAAAACATTGAATTACTTCATGCAAAATTACTCTTTCCATATTCGTATATGACATCACCAGAAGTCCTTGAAGACGGTTACCCATTGCCTGATAGAAGCTGGTATTTCAACAAATTAAAAAAACACAAATAACTGACAGTGAATGGGAATTAGTCCAAACGATTATAAAAGAATTTAAGATTCTTGATTTCAACCAGTTTAATAAACTTTACGATTGTTTGGACACCGTACTGCTAGTAGCAATATGGGAAAACTTTCAAAAAATAAGTTTTAAATACTATAAAATTAATCCAACTCACATGGCTACAATAAGCGAATTTAGCAGTGTTTTCCAAAAACTTGTCCTATACCAATTAATGTATTACGAGATGAGATGATGTACAAAATGGTCAATAAGAATATTTGTGTAGAAATTTGCTACGCATCTCAAAAAATAATGATTGCAAACAACGAACATAATATTAACGAGTATAATCTAAACAAGCAAAGGTCACATCTTTTATATATTGATAAGAACTCAATGTATGCTGTGGCAATGTGCAAAGATTTGCCAACTGGGGGATTCAAATGAGTATCTTAAGATGAATTAATAAATATTGACTGGTTAAATTATGAAGAAACTTTCACGGGTTATATTTTAAAAGTTTTGCTAAAATATCTAAACGACGTGCAAGATAAAACTAAAGAAATGCCGCTTTGCCCAGAACGCATTCAAGTTCAAATAGAAGATTTATCTTATCAACAAAAATTGCATGTACAAAAACTAGAAAAGAATGAAAAATCTTTTGTAACGCATCCTAAGTTACTTTTGACTTTCTATGACAAAGAAAATTATGTATTGAGTCACCCTTTATTAAAATATTACTTGTCAATGGGAATGCAACTAACTCAAATACATCGTGGTTTTAAATTTTGTCAACTTCTCTATCTAAAAAACTTCATTGAGCTCAAAATTGAAAACAAAAGAATGCAAAGTCGCAATCGGAAAAAGATTTGCTGAAAATAATGAACAACTCAATTTACGGGAAAAGTTTGCAATCTGCAGAAAATTTATTAGAAATTATGTTTTGTCAATCTCGTGCACATGCTGTGAAATTAATCAGAGATAAACGGTGTACGGGTTTCAAAAGTATAAGCAAGAATATAAGCGTCATTATTCTCAAACCTAAATGAACGGCGATATACCTATACCGCATGGCGCTATACTTATACCGCATTTGTAGAGCAGAATAATACTTTATTATTATACTTACTATACACACTACACAGTATGATGTAATACACAAAAACATTACATTTAATTTATTGTCACACTTTCCTTATGACACGTATGTTCTGACACATGCAGGAAATAAGGAAAATAATTCTTTTATTCCCACTGCTACTATCCTATGTGGACATTCTATCCAACGTGGACATGGAGCTGAGCGACCTCAATTTTATATTGAATTTACTTCCTCCACTCCTTTTAGTCTAAGAATATGGAACTGACTTTCCTACTGTCCTTAAGCGTAGTATTTCTACCACAACACAAATAATATAATATCCATTTTTCTCCCCAATTCTATTGTACACCTAATGAATTGGCAAATATTATATAATGTCGAACTCACAATAAAACACAATCAATCTATTAGTACCAGAGCTCTCATCAACATCAATTCGATCTACTGTACTACAACACAGTGGTTCTCAACTTTTATTACATACATCATAAAAGTCTACGCATCTATTTATTTAACTTGAACATTTTCCTCACCCTATATATCGTGACATTATCACAGCGTATTTTACTTCAATGAAAGTAAGATATCAATTTACCAAATCTGTGGTTTTAGACAAGTCTACAGCTCTTAGATTTTTAGTACTTGAGTATTCAAAAGAAGAAATTTACGACGGATACTACAACAAGTTAAAGCTTGTATTTAAAGAAAGGATTCATTACGGGTACTCAGATAACGACCAAAATATTCTAGACGTTTAATACGATGGTGATACGTATCTTCACGATTTTTATAGGTGGAAAGATAATGATTTGCTGATAAAATATCCTGAGTTAGTTAAACATAACAAAGGAGTTCTAGGCAAGTGGAAAATTGAAGATATGGATATTTGCAAGGTAGCTGCGTCAAGAGCAAAAGGATATTGCATTACAAGATTCAATGGAAAAAATGAAATGAAAAACAAGGGCGTTCCAAGTTCAAGTTTGAATAAATGCAGTTTTGAAACTTACAAAAAAGCTAATAATAGCAAAGAAATTGAACGCTTGCAAATCAATTTAATTTGAGCAAAAGATCATCGACTGTATTTTATTCAAACAAATAAAATAAGCTTTCATGGACTTAACATAAATAAATGCTACAATGATCCGACAAATATAAATAGTTCACTCCCATTTGGTATCATTTGCTTAAGTCAATACAATAATGTATTTAACTTCAGTATACGTACATAGTAGTTACATGCTAGTGCAGAAGCATAAAAACAAAGCATCTTATCAACACCTCTCACATCATCATGTTACAACTAAGAGTCTACGATGCTTCAGTTGCCCAAACTTGGACATTGCTATCAACCGGGTTGAATAAAAAGAACGAATAGATATGTTATACTTAACCTGGAGTAACTTTATTTGTTGTGAGTATTCTATGTTTGTGACAAACGTAATATAAAAAGTGTATTAAATAAAAATATGTAATCTTTGATTTTAGCTCGGACAGAATCTGCTTGCTCGTAAAGCATTTGATTCAAAACACAACAAAGACTTATTCTACGTCGGCAGAAAAGCAAAGGGAGCCTCTTGCACGTTTGTGGAATTTAGTGTTTGCGAAAGTCAAAAAATTCTGGAAATAATTAAAACTATCCTGTTGCAGCGACAAGATCAAATAAATGAAGGCAAATTAGATGCTGCAATTATTTTAAAAATAAACGAAAGAACCATTTTAAAGACATTACAGGACACAAAATCTCATCTGGGAGACACATTAATCTTCATTTTGGGAGACACCAGTTGAAAATCTGCAGTCAGTCAGAATTGGAATCTCTTTTAATCAAGTCTTGGGTCAATTTTAATTATCACCTAATTGCTCATAACTCCGAAAATATCAGCCAAACATAACAAGTACGCTGGACCAACGATTGATCTAAATTATAGTGAGATAGATGAACTTTCCAAGATCCTATAAAAATAAAATGTAAAAATAAATCTTTATGTACGATTAAAACAAATTTTAAATTTATACCAAAATAGACTAATTATTGACAGAATTAAATAAAAAACAAAAAAGTGAACTGATGTCAATATTTATTCCCTAGATAATGTAATTATTTCTATTGAAGTACTTGTTTAGCATTGCTGTTTTAATATAACACAATTATTTGTAAATTGATCTAAAATATTTTAATTCAATAAACTTGTTAATATCGTGTATAAAATGTATTGAGTTAACATTTACATTTTCATAGCATAAAAAAAATTTAATTACATAAAATCAGGAAACACAATTATTTGTAAATTGATCTAAAATATTTAATTCAATTAACTTGTGAATATTGTATATAAAATGTATTGAGTTAACATTTCAATTTTCATAGCATAAAAGAATATGTAATTACATAAAAATCAGGGATGTACATTCATTTTCATAATGGAAAACTAAAAGTTGCATTCATGTACTTAGGTGTTTTTAATAAATTTTCCACGTCGGGTTGTATAACCACTTCGATATGTATACATATATTCGAGGAGACACTTAAATGGTCTTCAACGTGGATTTTGAGGTTGTATATATAAGGCTATTTAGTTTTACACACTGTATAATCTAAAGTGCTACAAATGCATACCATAAATAAAGTCAGTTAGTATACCACTTGTAGTACCACAGTTAGTATAAAACAAAGTGACACTTATAAGCTCTGCTATTGTAAAGGTAATGCAGGATTCATATACTTATTTATTTTCAGCTACTGTCTAATTGTAAGTGACACCTAGTTTTTTAACTAGGGTCATTTATGTGTAGCACTGATCGTATTAAATGTATATTACATAGCTTGAAACAAAGTGACACTTATAAGCTTAGCTATCGTGAACGTAATGCAGGATTTATAAAATATTTTCATGTTTAGCCACCGCCTAAGTGTATTGTATTGCCACTTATTTATGTTTACATATATTTAATAAAACACTTAAATGGTCTGCAACGTCTATTTTGAGGTTGCATATATAAGGCGATTTAGTTTTGAACACTGTATAATATAAAGTGACACAAATGCATACCATAAATAAAGTCAGTTAGTATATCACATAGCCTTAAACGAAGTGACACTTATAAGCCCTGCTATTGTAAATGTATTGCAGGATTCATAAAATAATTTATTTCCCTCTACTGCCTAATTGTAAGTGACACCTAGTGTTTTGGCTAGGGTCGTTTTTGTGTAGCACTAATCGTGGTAATTGTATATTACATAGCTTAAAACAAAGCGACACTTATAAGCTCCTTCATGGTGAAAGTAATTAAGTATTCATTAAATAATTTACTTTAAGCCACCACCTAAGTGAAGGTGACACCTAGTTATTTAGCTAGGGTCATTTATAAGTAGCACTAATCCTGGTTATTGTATATCGCATAGCTTGAAACAAAGTGACACTAATAAGCTCCGCTATAGTAAAAGTAATTAAGGATTTATAAAATAATTTACTTTCAGCCACTGTCTAAGTGAAGGTGACACCTACTGATTTAGCTAGGGTTATTTATGAGTAGCACTGATTACTGGTTATTGTATATCGCATAGCTTGAAACAAAGTGACACTTATAAGCTCCGCAATAGTAAAAATAATTATAGATTCATAAAATAATGTATTGTCAGCCACCGCCTAAGCGAAGGTGACCCCTAGTGTTTTAGCTAGGGTCATATATTTGTAGCACTGATTGTGTTAATAACAATGACACACCAATCAGCTTGAAGTGACACTCTAGCATAGTTTTATTCAAGCTTTGATTTATGTTCTACATTCCAAACATCTTAAAAGTGGGTGAAATCTTTTAGTTTAGAATTCTTGGTAAAAACTTTAACAATCGTTTAGAACATATTCAGTTATATCATTAGATATTATTTAGTTATTGCACATGCATAACCTGCCTAATAATGTCAAATAAAGTTTATGCATCTTTAAAACATTATTGTCGTAAAAAAATAAAAAATAAAAAAGTTGTAGTTGAATTGCATTGGTCGTAATGTGAATATCAGCACCATCTGTTTGCTAATTTCAATATTTGTTGGTGTAATTCAAATACTCTAACAATATAGTAAAATTTTATTTCATATAAAGTAATTTCTATAGAATGACAAATAGGATAAATTACACATATTTCGTGAGGAAAAACAGTAAGTAGTACGCTTACGAAACGGCGACTGCCTGTGATTTTTCAACAATGTTCTACATCAGTTGGTATTTAAAGGGTGATCGTAAAATGTTGACAAATGTACTATCGTAATATGTGCGTGGCCCCACTGGTAAAATCACTAATGCTACGGAGTAGAAGCTTCAAAATACGATTTCTCTTTCCGTGTTACCAACAAACGCCAGAAATCCATGCTTCTGATTTTGACCAACACCATTTGTCTGGCATATGTTTTGCTTTACGTTGGTAGTTGGAAGCTCTGTTATAATAAATTCGGATTGAGTTTGAGTTTGAGGGATCTTTATTCAAGTTTTAACTTCAATTAAACAAATGTTCTGCTCTCAACCGACGGATTTCATTTAGTTGTTAAGAGTGGAGGTGAATTATGGGTAAGTAAAGTTCACATTTTAACTTTTATTTTTTTAAAACATTTTAACATTTATTTGTACTTTTTAAATAATTCTTGTGAATACGATTTGTTCGCATGTGCTTTATATTTAATCGTGCTCGTGTTTATCAAACTTAATTGGGTAATTTTAAAACAAAAAAATTTACTTTTGAATCCATTGTAAATGATTGTTTATTTTAGACTGCTTTAGATGCTTATCTTTGGGGCCACTCCTGTTTTGGACTTTCTTGGCTAATGGATCTACTCTGTGCCTTGATCGAGTTAGTGCCGCAGGTGAATCGGTCTACAACTATTACCACGATGTTACTCAATGTGGTTTTTCTCTTTTTGCTATTTGCAATAGTGACAACACGGGTAGGTTTAATTAGCATTTAACAATTTGCAAATACGATCTATAAGCATTAATATATGTTTTATTCTGTTACACGTATATTAAAATTACTGTTAATAAGACATTAGGTTGGATTTAATAATTTAATGATTTTATTTGTAAATCCGCAACGCTGTATCTCAATTATTGTTTTCAGGGATTATTGTTGGAGAAATTATTGGCAGGTTAGCTGCTGTTCTTGTTGCTGGCGTTGTCGAGTACTTTGCTTGGAAGAAATTTGCTCGTGGAAATCCATTGGAAGCTAATAATAACGCTCCGCTCAATAACTTTGGGTTTGAAAATCCAGCTCACATGCTGGGGCAGGACAATCCAAACTTGCCTCCAAATCAGCTTCTTCAAAATTCAGAACTGGACAAAGAAAAGCTTCCAATTGTGGTTCCGCTAGCAGCAAAAGCTGAAATGGAGCCAGTTTGTGCTGATGCTGGTGATCAAAATCTTCCGGTTTTTGGACCACTTCCAGATCCAGCCATCGTTGGATACTTGTCATATGGTAGGCCAATTCGCCGCAATCAAAAATACTGCAATGTTATGTAAGTTTCTACAATATAAGAAGCATATATAAATTTAATGTCAAGACAGACACAATCCTAAGTATTTTTGTTTCACTTTTGTTTCTAGAGATCGAGTAAATGGATGTTCTAGTACCTGTGCAATTTACAATAGTTTTTAAAATGAATTATCACAACTATTTTTGTACATGTAATTACTTGAATATGATTATGTTGCATTAAGGTATTAATTTAAACAGTTTTTTAAATAAAGTGCTAAAGTTATATTCGTATATGTAGTAGTTTGTGTTACATTATTTCAATAATTTAACATTAATTAAACATATTTGTTTTTAATTTTTTTATGCGTACCAAGAACGATGTGTCGTGTTTCCAAACACGGAAATAGGTTCCTACTTTTATAATTTAAGCATCTGTTTGTATGTAGTTTTACAGCTACTTAAATGTCCAAAAATAATTTAATTTTGAGAAAAAGCTTTTGACTACTGGTTTTAAACAGTAATTGCATTGATACTTTCCAAGTATCGACAACTGCCTAATTTTTTAGTGTTATTGTGAGGAGAAATTGGAAAACTGGTGAAGGGTAAATATCGTTGATGGCACCGCTAACAATATAGTGTGAAATTTTCCTATAGTCAAGAAAACTTTAATTTTCTTTATTTTTAGACTAACAACGAATTTGTTGTTATTAAGTCGATGTTTGATCGGTCAGTAAGTTTATCCAGTACTTTTTTATTTATTTATAAGTTATACATCAGGCACTAAAAATTTATAACAGAGAAATAATAAATTCGTGGTGCTTGTCAATACTTCAATTTAGTTGACTACATGCAACTTCCAGAAAAAAGTAGAGCGTAAAACAATATTTGACGATATTTAGTGCAGTTCTAACCCTACAATATTTCATAGTGACATATAAAGAAAACTGCAAGATAGTTAATCTCAATAGTTTAGTGCTTTTCTTAATTTTTTAAAAAATGGAACTACCATTGTAGGAAGATTTTAACAAACAATTTTTTCCAAAGTTAGAGCTTAAAGAAGATTTAAAAATAGCTCAAATATTTGAAGTTTGCCAATACTGGGTTGAATTCGCAAATGTTGACATTAAGAACAAAAGAAAAGTTCAAAATTGCGAAATAATAGCAAAACCAATCATTCGTCGATCCTTGAGCAAAACTTCGTGGGCGCAAGAGGGTCGATACTTTACGTGAAAACGTTTTACTTGGAACATTATAGTTGTACCTCTTCTATTTCAACACGTTCATAAAACATTTACTTGCATGTATTAAACTCGAAACAGAAAATATACCAAGCGAATACTAAAGGACAAGGCTCCAGTTAAACAAGTTCCTGCCATGGGAAAATATTTTGGAGCGCTTGAGAATATTGATTTAAATCACATACCCCTTGTTGTGATTCGCAGATCTGATAAGCAAATATTTTATATTGATAATACTGCCAATTGCCCAGTTTATGAAATATATCGCAACATTGTACGCATCAATATCGTAGTTCACATGAAAAAATGAATCCGTTCAGACAAAAAAAATGATAAGTCTCACTTTAGACGACTTCAATTCAGTCCCGTGAGTAATTTTTATATAAATTCTGTTTTTATTTGTTAATAATATTAATTATTAAGTAGCTTTATTGTTTAATAAAAGGGTTCCTAACGGTTGCCAACTGTTTGCAAGCTAAAAGGTCAAGAGATTGTACGAAAGTGAGGAAATTGAATTTCTAACCATGCCGTCAGAAGATGAGTTGAGAAAGCTGAATAGGGATTATTACAATTTGTGTTAAGGACGTTTTTGTTAAGTTTTTAAGTTATTTTTGTGAACAATAATTCAGATTTTGAAGTTTATTCGGTTCATATTGTGTACTTTTAACAATCAAAATATGTATGAAAACATTTTAATTGCTTTTTAATTTTAGAACACCGTTAATTTGAAACATGTGTTTAAATAGTTTAAACAAGTTTTTAATAAATTTTATGTAATAACCAATTAAGAAGTATTAAAAATGTAGTTTATCAAATTGTAGAAGTAATGTTATGAAAAAATGCTGTTTTGTTTTGTATCACCTACGAAATGTATTTTATTCTGTATAATTTTTTTACATTATATAATGCAATGCAAAACTACGTTGCATTTAATTCAAATAACGTAATACATACGGTCAATAAAATGCATAGCATAATCGATTAGTATACAATGCGCGCATTAATTAGCAAATGTACTTACACTGTGTGCCAATGTTATCAAATGGTAGTATAGGTACATACATTTACCATATCCTTTACAGTCTCCTTACTACTTTTGGGTATCATCTGTGAGTAAACCAGTTTATATACCGTGTTGTTCAAATAGTTATTCATGGCTTTGAAGGGGACAAGCTGAGCCTTATGTTGTTACAGAGATATTTCTGACCCTACAGGGGGCAAGTTATGCCCCTTATTGGTACGACATGGCCTTGAAGGGGACAAACTATGTCATGTTGTTACTAAGGGAAATTTCTGACCTTAAAGGGGACAAATTAGGTCTCATATTGGTACGAAGGGTTATATCTGACCTAGATGGGACAAGGTATGCCTTATGTTGTACGAAGGGTTATTTCTGACGTTGAAGGGGACCAGTTATGCCCCACATTTGTACGAAATGACCTTAATGGTGACAAATTCTCCATGTTGGCACGACGGGTTATTAATGGCCTTGAAAGGGACAATTAATACATCACGTCTATGGTATGTAGTCTTCAATTTATTACAAGAGCTTTCCTTGTCGAGTTATTTATGGGCTTGACGGTTAAGTTCACAATTGCTTGATGCAAATATTGCGTTCTAATTGTTTGAATTTTGTGGTTTTAAACTGATTCATAAAGCCATCTATTAAATCATACCTTACGGACCAGTGGAGCAATAGTCAAAGCCGATCATTAGTGCCGTCAGTTGATTACTGCCCCATTAATGTACTTTCATGGAATATGCTAAGGGATGCATTGTTAAAATTTGTTTTTTGCATCTTTTCAGAAAGGTCACCTCCTTCACCTATTCCAAGTACAGTAAGAAAGATAAATACACCGTTTAATAAAGTTTATTTAAATAAATTTTAAAAATCCAGAAATGTAAGCATCCAAATACAAAGTACAACAATATGTATTACATGTATAACATTGTTGCAAGGATAGTTAGTTGTGTGGAAGTATTATTATTATTAATTTTATTGGACACCATGAAGATCATATTACCAAACCACACAGACACCGCCAAGGCCAATAAGGCCCATTACGGACGTCCTATTGTAACAATGTTTAATTTTAGTCAACGTGTCCTCCAGTGGCATATGAAAACGCCACCGGATTTGCATGTAAAGGCCTGATTTATTGCTAACTGGAAGGACGTCAGTATCTGACAAAAGAAAAAAGCAACCTACGACACCCAGATTAAAAAAAGGAGTTAAATTTGGTGACGCAACTACTTTTGGTACAAGCCCATGTGAATTATTGTTTAACTAGTGAAGACGCAAAACACAGTGTGCCTACTACAGTCTATCTCAGTAATAAATTACATTTATGAAGCTGTTAAAGCTTCCCACACAAAATCCACACCGCAGCAGTGCAACACTGTGCCACACAGAAGACAATCTACTCAACAAGTATGTGTCAAATTAAAAAAACCACGTTCACATTGTAGAAAGTAAACTATGGGGTAACACCGCAGCACAGACCGATTTGGAACGCATGTAAGAAGCCATCACAGCAACACAATAAGGATACAAATTTTCCAAATTCAACAAAATTCTTCAAATGCTAGATTTCTCTGCAGAACAAAATGTTTCTGTGGCTAGAAGCTCAGATGTATCCATTTCAGTTATTGCTAATCCATTTAGGCAAGTACATCCACTTAAAGCAACGTATGCTCCTCCTTAAAAAATCATACATCCCTTTAATTTAACTACAGCTCTGAAACTGTTTGTTCTTGGAAGTTATGACCTGTGATTTCAGCAGCTAGTATGCATAGTTGCATCATTTAATGTATCCTATTTCCAGTTTTTCCTGCAAAGTCAAAGCGTTTAGGCTCAATGCAAACTAAATTATTTGTCCTTGAGATAGCCACCCGCAGAGGGATTATCAAAGTGTGCGCTTATAGATTTAGAAAGTTGACTATTGTATGACTGGTCTGTAGGAAGTCTTGGCCAAGTAATTTCTTTAATTGCTCCACGATTTCCGTTAACAAGTTTACCCTCAAGAGATAGTAAATTGCATAGAAGCATAATACAGACCAAAATTTCAATTTGTATTTGCATTGGAATTCCTAACGTATTGTAATTACTTAAATGTATGAGTCGTGACAGTGCTTGATGCCCGGCATCAATTTCATCAGCAAATGTGTCAAGAGGGTTAACAGTGAAACTTAACTCTTTTTAAACGTAAATTTTCAATTTAAGTTTCAATAAAGTTATCAGCAAGTTTGTTAGTTTAAAAAAACCGTATGACATAGTCTTACTGATGTTTAACATCCTGGTTCCATGTAGTTTTGTTTCCTAAGACTCAAGTAACAAGGAGATATAACTATTGTAGGGTGGTGCTGGTTACACGTAGTATGCTTAAAATTCCTTTTAAATAATCGGCACTTAACTGGCGGTGATTAACTTTTAGCTTAATAAAAGTAAACGGTCTCCTGGGTTCAGTTAGGGCAATCAACCTCAGCTAGATGCTTGTATATACAGTTGCCGTCGCACTTTTTTAATTGTCAAATATCTTCAAAAAGAAGTATATTTATATTTGCAAAGGGCTGTGTAGTCTCAAATGTATCTTAAAGACGGCGATGTATGTGTTTAAACGTTTTGTAACTTATCATGCTTACCTGGTCTAGAATAATCCAACGCAAATGCTTATATCTCTTTCTATAACTTTGCAACGTTTTAGCTGCAAGTTTTGTGTAGGGTAGAACTAAATCACCGGTCTATACTACGATATTAAAACTTTTATGTAGCGTCATACCTGCAATAGTATTTGCACACAAGCTGTAGAAGCCGCAGTTTTAAGTAAAGAGAATCTCTAACGCCATGCAGCATATTTCTTATAAACAGTCAAAGTTTGAATTACATAACTTTTTCCAAGAATCCTTTTTTTACTTACGAAAAGTCGTAGAGGCTTAGAAACTGAAATCTTGTCTCTTTGAATTTGCTGCCGTACTGAATTATAGACTTCTTGTTGTTTTACGCTAAATGTTAATGTTTTGCTGTCAATAATTTAGACAAAATTAAGTGGAGGTAATGGATTTTTTTTTAGCACATCCATGTCTGCCTCTTGAATTCAATTGTCGCTCAAGTTGAAATTATTTAGTGCAGATATTTCAGGATGTTTCATTTTTCTCTAAGACGTAAAACAGCGCTTCAATTCCTTTTGCAACCCGACTCTGCTCACAGATGTATCGCTTTGTGTCCTAAATAATAAGTGTTTTTAAATAAATGTAGTAAAAGAAAATTGATTCTTGGCTAAAATTTCGTCTTGGTGGGGGTGAAAACGTAAGCAGCAAAGAATATTATTAATCTTGTTGTTGGGTTTGCTTAATGAATTTTGGATACCTAATAACTTTGGTTTTTCTTTATATCATAAATCTTTTATTGTTCAGAATCTGAATAGTTAAATCCTTTTGTCTCATAATAGCACTTTTGATTTTAAAATCTTCTTCCATTTCCTCATCAACATCGTCGAATGCTGTTGACTTTTCATGGTCAAACTGTGCTGCAAATTTAAAAAGACAATTGATTTATTACATCCGTGTCCGGTCCTAATTTATATTTTTCACTAATATTCATGCAAATGACTGTTTTGGTTTCTTGCAAGCGTTGCTTCTGAATCATTCTAACTCTATTTTGTTTTTGGTGGGCTGGAACAAATTGAAATGATTTTGAAGAGAAACAAAGAGGCAAGCCTAAAACACAAAACGCTAATTCTAAGCAGACAATTTGCCTGTAGCAAGTAAAAACGTTTGCAACATTTAATAGATTTAAGCAGTTGATGAATTTGTTGTAACAAGAGCATTTTAAAGTTTAATTGATAGTTTCTCTACTTTAGCTTTACTTATATATTTAGCAATGTAGCATACAACGTCATAAGCATCGGCAGCTACCTGTATATCTATATTGCTGCGTATAAGTTGCAACAGTTTTGTATAGTAGTTTTTGATAGGTGCTTTAGTAGCTTTCCTTGCATACAACACACTTTTACTGTGATATCTATGTGTCTCTTCTTTATACCAAACCGTAGTGATTAGTGATACGTTTTGTGGAAATTTAAATTGACAAACTCTAATCGTGTTATTTCTGAATCAGGCAAGTGTGTGTTATTGTGGCAAGTATCTTAATTATCACATTTGAGTGATATAAAAACATTATAATAGATGAAAGCAATTCTTTCTTCAGTTTTTAAATTAGAAGTGTTTTCACACTATATTATTATGTGATAGTTGCCACAGCCCTTACTAATGAATTTAATTCTTCCTATGTGGTGAATGTCCTTTCTTCCAAATAAAGGAATTCCATGCTTTTTAAGCACGCCTGAAATTTGCTAGACATTCGTACAGATATGCCAAACAAGTAGAAGTTAACACACTTTAGCCCCGGTTTTTAAGTAGGCAAAAGTTTGTTTTAAAAACAACAAAAAAACGTAAGAAGTTATTGATTTTAGACCATAATTGATGATTTTTCAGCATTTTTTAAAGGTTTTAAAATTAAAAAGCTACTAAGCCCAAAACCATGACCCTGGTTTCCAGGTAAGCAAAACCATTGTTTAAAAACAGAACAAACTTTTAAGAAATCAACAATTTTACACAGTATTCATTGGTTTTTGCAACGTTTTTAAAAATTTCAAAATTCACATGCTGTTTCTTCTAAGTAGCCTCAAAAAAACCTTACAAAAACTTTTATATTGTGGAAATTAAAAAATAGTTTTTGTTTACCTGATAATGTTTTTTATAAAATAGACATTGGAAATATAAAATTAAAAAAAGGCAACGAAATAGAACAACTAAAAGAATTTATATAAAATTGTACAACTAAAATCGGCCTAAGACCACAATGTAAAGTGTGTTCTAAAGCAGAAGAGAGTAGTGCTTAAACGTGTAAATGTGGTCGAACAGTAAAAATTTATAAGCTTGCAAGGCATAGAAGATCCAATATTGATAAAAAACGTATGTTATTAAATTAATAATTTAATGTAAGCGTAAAAACGCTAATTCACGACTTTTTTACTCAATAATTTGTTTCTATATAATGAACTGTTTTACTAAGACATACAAGACGTGTAAAATCGAGAAAACGAAACCTAAATTTAGAAAACATGCTACATTTAAAAATGGTCCACGACCCCAATGTGAAGCGTGAGTCCAGGAAAAAGCAAGTGTACCAAAAACTTGTGAATGTGGTCGTACGGTAAAAATTTATAAAATTGTCAAACACAGACAATCAAGTATTCATAATAGATGTTTAAGTAAAATAAATGTTAATAAATGAATGATATAATTTGTAAAACATACAACAAGTTATTACTGAAAATAAAAACACTACGTTGAACGCAAAATGTAATATATGTAATACTAAAAAGTGTACTTTTATCAAAACTGAAAAAGGCGGTGATATAGTTGATAAAATTTGTAAATACATGAGAGAATACCATTATCTGGGTAGTAACTATATAAGACTAGGAACTAAATTGCAAAAAAGAATAGCAAAAGAAGATAAACCAGTGGATAGAATTAATAAAGCAGCAATGCATTAGAATCAATCATATGATATTTACAAAGATAAATATAATAGACATTAAGGAGATAGAAAATTACCAAAAGATATAAATAAAATACAAAATTTTACATAAACCGAAAACATTAAACGCGTTGTAACCACAAGTGTTATTTAACCAAAATTATATCTATGACTTAAATTAAATAATAAATTATGTCTACATAAAAATAATAAATCATATAAAATTCTAAATTCTGTATATAAAGACCCATTAACAAGTTTTGTTAGAAAAACAGGAATAAAACCTAAAATAGTTAAGAAATATCTAGCTACGCAGAATACATATACTAAACATCTAGGTAAAATAACAAAATTCAAACGAAGAAGATATTAAACACCAGGTTAAGACTTAATATGGCAAGCTGAATTAGTTTTTATGCCTGAGAAATGGGCTAAAGATACATAGGTACATTAATAGGTATACATATAATAATTTGATTATTGATACATTTTTTAAATATCGATATGCTATATTTTTAAAAACTGAAAATGCAGATGAAGTAGTAGATAGCTTTGAAGTTGTGTTCAAACAAAGAAGATATCC
>JAQFZE010001254.1:0-18932 GCA_034695245.1 Dicyrtomina saundersi | reverse complement strand
ATAGTAGTACGCAGTTGAAACATACTATGAGTAATACTATGAGTATTTGGACTCAAATATGTATGTCTCAATAATCAGAGTGGACTTGATACTTCAGGTCGGCCTTTTGGCTAAGATCAGAGTGGACTTGACACTTTCATGTCGGCCTTTTGGCTAAGATCAGAGTGGACTTGACACTTTCATGTCGGCCTTTTGGCTAAGATCAGAGTGGACTTCATATTGTTGTCATACTTCATGTCGACCTTTTGGCTAAGATCAGAGTGGACTTCATATTATTTAATTTTTTCATGTCGGCCATTTGGCTAAGATCAGAGTGGATTTCATATTTTGGCTAAGATCAGAGTGGACTTACCGGAACTCTATTGAGATCTTTTTAAGCTTGCAGGTTGTATGTTTGAAATACTGTTCATTAAAAATGTAGAACCAGTTAAGTTAATTTAAAAATTAAAACTGGTGCAAATCAACTGTAGATAGTACAGTTTGCATTCAAAGCATCGACAAGTATGTTTAAGCATATGGGATACGAAATAATATAACAAAAACTATATTTTTATTTTTTGGCCAAATAAAAACAATTCCGTATCGTTTACCCGTGTTACCCGTGCTTTTCAAAAATTGCCATGTTAAATGCCATGCCATAAGAAAAATCAGTATTTAAATTTCGAGGCATTTTAAATTTTGTTTAAATTTTTTTTAAATAGTAAAAGTCCGTATGCGGATCAAGTTTGGGCATTCCTAGACTATACTAGCATCGTTGGATGCTTAATTTGACTAACTAAATTTGGTTAAAATCCCATTGAATGGGGTCTTGCCGTTTGCTCGTCAGACTAGAAATTAATGGATTTAATGATTTATTTTTTAAGAGCTTTAACATGAGTCTTGTCATAGGTGGAAATGAAAAGTATGCAAAAATGCTAGAAAACAAGAACAAGAACAACTGATTTTGTTTACAGTTCGTATGACTCTGCGTTTGCTTTAATCGTTTAATCATAAATTATTATTACGGCCGTACGCGTAAAAACACATGAAGTTCGATTTCCAGCATCTGACGACGGTTTAAAAAATCTTCAAGAATAATTTTCAATGATGATAAAAATATTACATCTATCATTAAAAATCCGTATATATTTTTACCCTTATTAATTAATGTAATTACTGTACAATTTTTATTTTGCTAATCTATCATCAATTAAAATAATAATATAATAAAATTCAAACAATATATTTCTAATGGCAACCTTAAACGCCATTGTACTTACATGTATGAATATTACTTTATAATTCACGATAACCAACTACTTACATGTATTACATGATTACTTAATAAGTAACTCTCTTCGACTCGATTCGTACATTGATTGGTATAGGTTAAAACAAATTCGAATGTCAACGTCAAAATACTTCACTACAAATCTAATTAACATAGTAATAATATAACTCGGAGAGTCTCTCTAAATTCTGAATTCTATTTTAGATTAATACTTCCAGTTCGGATCCGGAGATGTGTACAACACACCCATTTAAGGAAAATCAAAAAAAGGCGACTAAAAATATATAGATTTTATATATCCAACTAAAAGAAAGAAAATTAATACACAGGTAATTATTATTAACTTAAAATTAATAATAAAAATAGTTTACAATCAACTTGCAAAATATTAATTGCAATAAAAATCACGATTAAAAATACAATATTTAATTATTGCATTGACATGATCAAAATGTTGCAAGAGGTTCCTTGCGGATAGTTACATATCCCCTTAAATATAGGTAATTAATTAGGTACTAATTTACTTAAGTATACGATGTAGCAAGTTTACACAGTAGGAAAAAAAGATGTCAACGTCGACATTGACATCTCTATAATATATACGTGATTCATTCCATTCGCATATTACCAGTCTCGTTTCCAATTTCGAATTTCAAAAATTTTCAATCTAAAATTCAAAATTGATTATTTATAAAATAATATAGTAATAGTACATGTACATATATGGTGTGTGTGTGTGTGGGTCGTGGGTACATAGTTGATTGAACAGCCAGTACAGTTACAGTTTTACATATAGTTTTGTTTCTTTCGAAATGAAGGAGAAAAAAAAACTAGGTAATTAATTTCAATAAAGTAATTTAGTTGGAGGGCTCAATCAAGATTGAAGATACTAACTAGCATAGGACAAAATTGACAACAGTTGAAATTTTTGACAAATTTTTAAATGACTATGTATATTATATATTTATTTTATACAATACATAAAATCTATCAAATTTTTTCTGTACATCATTTATGATGATGATGAATCTGTGGTTGTTGGGACTGGTGATGTTGTTGCTGTTGATGGAGTTTGTTGGAATGAAGAACGAGCTGAGTTTGACTATGTGAGCCTGATCTGAGATGATCCTCCCCACCAGCCATCCCCAGAGCACCATACAAATATTGAGGGAAACGATTCCGAGACTCTCGACGGTCATCACAGTTATTGTTATTGCTTAGATTAAAGTTAGAACGATATCGCCGGCCGGCCTCGACGAGTCTATGGAAATAGAAAAATAACAAAATAATTCAATTTTTGATTTTACAGTCATTTTTCAGTTTTTTTCTGGAAATGGTACTTTGTACATGTTAATTAATTTTGTTAAATGACTGAACGAAAAATAAACAATAAAATAATAAACGAACTCTTAATAATTGGTTTAATACTACAACACTGATATTATTGTTTTATACATTTTTTTGACACAGCCCCGTGCCAAATCAAAATAATAAATCTACTCAACTAAAACTACAGACAGCTGAACTATATAACTACTATAAAATTACCCACAACTATCTACTATCTAGTATCTATATACAGTAGAATACTAAAATACTACAACAACCGAAATCAAGTATAAATTATAAAAAAAGCAACCAATTTCTAATGTAGTACTTTGCTAGATCTAGTGTGTAAGAATAGAAAATCTAAATCTCTAATAATAAAGTAATTTTTTAAGAGCAAAGATGTGTAAAAATATATTTAGAGATTTAGAGTAATTACCATTGCAGACTGGTCTATGCGCTTCCCAAATTCCCAAATCCCTATATAGACTATACAATAATAATAATGCCAAAAATACATAAGTGTGAATTAAATTATTAGAATTTGAGCATTTTCAAAATCCCGATTCTTCTTCGCCCCCTGCGTAATATTGTCAAAGCTATAATATAAAACTATATAAAATATTAAATCTCCCAGAGATAAAAGAATGAGCATAATAGATTATATATAGCATCGCTAAAATTACTTAAAGTACTTAAGCTGATACCCCGTTATATATTACCAAATAAATTACGGAACCTTTCAACACAGCGTTAATTAAGTAGTTAATTTAAGGGTTAAGCAATTTAAAGGCAACTCTCTCAGCAGCTCACTTTTTATTTTTTCTCTTCGTTTTTTTTATTATTCGACAATTCGATTTCGAAAATTCAACACAAACTTTTTATCACTTTTAATTTTGGTTATTTTTTTGTCTTCATTTTTGACTCAATTCAACTGAGTCAATAATTGATTTCCATAATATTCACTCACCAATAAGAGCCGCAGTAACATTATTTTATACCATCTTACAATGTTAAAACTATAGCTATACAACTACAACTTTGCTCTATGCGCTTCCTAATAAAAGTTTTGATTTTAACATTATTCTTTTCATTACTTGTTAAAGCAGCCCCGCAGCTCTTTTAATCCTTAAACTAGGTAGATAACCAGAATTTTGGCAAGATATTGCTCAAGCTAATTTACTAATTAATAATTATTAGGATTTAATTAGGTACATTTTTTCTTTTTTTCTACATTATGTTTCCTGCATAATGTGGATTAGATCAGAATTGGATCAATAATAATTAATTGCAACACTATGGTATACACATACCTATTCTAAAATCACGAAATGACGAAATCACCACGCGACGACCACCACAAAAGTGCGTCACATTACATTTACTTAATGATACTGGCAACAACCTATAATTATTACAGTTAATAGTATAACGCATGTATTTCTTGCTTTTCAATGGATAAATATGTGAGCTAAACTTCATAATAATTACGTATCACTATAATAAAATTCTGTGTCCTACTAAAGATTATACTCTCATCTAGAGAGATCATAAGCCTATTTAATTCATATTTATTTAATTTTATATATGTTTACTGACTGAAAAAAAAATTAAACTCAGACACGTCAATGCAATGTCAAAAATGACTCACTAGAAACGATTATTAAAGGATTATTCACGGGAAAAGGTAAAATATTACACAATAAATTAATTAATACTGATTTCGCTTTTTAATTGCTAATGATCCTACGATTAACGATGATAACGATAACGATGCCCAATCAAATGATATTTACAGTTTATATTATTTTCTTTTTTTGTACATATGTCTACCGCTTCCCTTTCTTTTCCAATAACTTGAATCAAAATTAAAATCAAAAAAAGCTAATAACTAATAATAACACTAATACATTATAAGTAAAACTCTACAAGTAATTATTCATTAGGTACATACATTTCACGATTTCACTGTACTTGGAACTAATGAAAACAAATTAATCTACGTCTTCTCCTACTGTAAATATAAATTCAAAGAGAGGAATACAAAATCCCCAGAGGATATAATATATAGTAATTGTATACATGGACAACTCGTCGTAAACTTTGACCTTTTAAATCCTACCTTCTTAATCTAGTGTCTCGCCACACTGACTAAGCCCTAAAAATACAAACCTAACATCTGACTACCCTGCTGATTAGATAGAATGGAAATTGAAACAGCTGATCTACTGATGAGTTGCCATATAAGTAGACAGACAACCAATTCAAGTTCCAAATCAAAAAATCTACTATAGAAATCAATACACCTATTCAATCAGTACGCGTATATTACTTACATAATATTATAGGCAAGCAAACAAATTAATGATAATTATAATAATCCAATGTTCCCACAAGCTATCTAAAATCTACTATATAATATGTACATTACTTTTCCCAAATAATATTTAAATAATTAAAACTATATAACTTAATTGCATCCGAAAAATATTTATATATTCTCAATAATACTCAAATAATAGTATACCATTATATGTTACTATTTACAATAAAAAAATGTATATATGTAGTATAGGCAGTAGGCAGTTCAATTACGGTTTACGATTTACGGTCACACGGTGTATATATAAGTATAGTTCGTATTTACCTAACTCACCGTTTAAAGCTCAGCACAGCTTAGCTTTCATATATTTCATACAGAAGTCAACAGAAAAATAGGTTGACTTAAAAAAAAATAAATGCATTTTTTTCTCTTTCTTTTTTTAAATAATATTATATCTGCCTTCTGTCTACTTACACACCCAACCCCTTATTGGCTCCCAACCCGTTAATTCATATTTACATAGCAATTAATACTTACAAGAAACAGTGATTTTTTCATTAAAGCTAGAGATTAGATTTAAATTCTATAATAATTCTTAATAGCAGAGGAGCAGGTAGGAGCAGACAGTATGCGGAAGGGGCGCATTAATATTAATTAGGTGAGCACCTGCACAGCATATAGTTATAGAAATTTTATACAGTGGTCAATATAATATATGAGCAAGTTAGAACCTCTTAATTAAATTAATTAATTAATTTACAAATTACTAAATTGTAGGGAGGCGGGTCAATGAATGATATAGTTTTAGTACATATTAAATAGATAGATAGATATAAGTTTGTAATATAGAAGGTAAGGTAGGTAAGTGGGTTGGTAAAATGGGAAGGAAATGCAGTGAATAATTCCATGAGAAGGAATCAAGAACGAAGAACCAACACCGAGAAGACTCGTCGTAGCTTTATATAGTAGCATTGAGCATTCTATAGCCAAGACCGAAACCGACCGAAACCGACCGGTCCCGGTGACCCGTGACCGGAACTCGATATCGATAATAGAGAAGAGACAGACAGAGAGACAAAGTCCAAATTTTGCTTTCAACTTTAGATACTTTTTTTTCGTGTGTGTACTAATCGAAGAATTGATTGCAATTGAATGACTGGAAAGAAAAAGAAACAAAGAAACAACAAATCAAAAACTAAAATAGATATTACTTAGAGAATCATGCATCATATTAGGTGTACTTGTTTTGTGTGTGAATGTGAATCAAGATTGAGTGACAAAGTATATAGGTGTAAATTATGAAGTGTATAGTATATAGTATATAGAGAATAGCTGACTAGTGAGTATAGTAAGAAATGAGTATAGGAAAGTGTAAAGTAATTGACATGTCTGAGGCCATGTCAATCGGACCCACCTCACCCGTAGAGACTAGCAAGAAGAATGATAATACCGCCGAGGGTGACGGACGTCGTGAGAACAGGTGACATAGAAGATGACGTTCCACTATTTACCTCATTATCCGCAGGCATCGTCAGTTTCATACTCCGAGCGTACAACTTATCCCCAAAGCGATTGAGAAAATCTAAAATGACACCGTTGCTCCAGCCGAACCCAACCACCACGTCGTACTCTCCACCACCACCGGGCAAACCTTGGGTCGACACGTCGTACTGTTCAAAAAAAAATTCGGGAGAAAAGCCACCAAAATTAGTGACATTCAAAATAACACTTCAAGTGGTAAGCCCGGAACCTGCCCGTACAATTGCATTTACCGAATACCGTACTAATGATAACAAAAATATCATAAAAACATATTTACAGAGGAAAATTGATTTTACATTATAAAATACATGTATTTAAATTAATCTTTCACTAAATGCGGATTCAGACAGGATAGACGCGTACCTTTTCGAACATATGATTAGGTTTGGATTGATAGAAAGCTTCATAATTGCTAATGACCCATCTCTCTGCCAATTCAAAAGCTAATTCCTTAGCCTCTGGATTCCCAGACTGGTCCAAAGCCTCGACGATCAGGTGCTGAAGAGGTGGCCATCCATTCGGGAAATCCCACTGTTGACCCGAATGATCCAGAGAAGTTGGGATTCCTCCCACATATTTCAACGCTGAGGACTTTTTCAAGTAAGTTAAGAACCGACTCACGACAGCATCTGACTTTTGAGCACCCGCCCACAATGGAACAATATTGACGGGATAAAATTCCTTCCTCAATTCCCCAGAGACGATATCAAAGTCAAACCATGAGCCCAGCTCATCATCCCACAGAACATCATTGATCATCGTCTTCCACTCGTTTGCCTTGTTCTCATACTCTGTCGCAGCCCCTGGATCCCCGACCATCTGATGGAATTCCGCCAGCAGCTTTGCACACAAGTACAGAAAACTGTTCAGGTCCACAGGACTGATTTCCCGGGTCTTGGTGTGGAAAAGGGTAGCTGTTAAAGATATTTTGTTTAAATATGTTGTTAAGTCAAAATCTATCTTTTTTCACGCACAGGTTTTGGAACGCTCGTTGTGATTATTTTCTCACAAGAGAAAACTAATAAAATATAATAAATAACATAGCTATACCTTTGGTAACTCCTTCTGGAATTCGGAACCATCTGGAAGAATAATCCCATCCGGACTCAGCACCAGCTTTTAAATTAAAGTAAAGCTCATCCCGCTCAGCGTCTGAGCTACAATGTTCCCCTAATTCGTAATCCTCCCTAAGAAAAAATTTAAAAGGAAAAATATGATTTAATATTAACATTCTTCAACTCTTGAAAAGTCAAAACCAAACTCGAAAAATGTTATGAGATGTTTTGTACATAAAATATACTAATTTAAATTATTGCAAAATATCTTGATTTACCTGTATGACTCTGGTCTTGGTCCAGTGAGCTCAACATTGAACCTTCCCAGAGTGTAATTCTTTCCATTCTTATGTGTAATATCCACCGTTCGATTCTTCATCCAAAAATCAAATTCTTTGACTAGAGTCGGTAAACTAGCTTTAAGGAAGTCCAGATCATGCGTCGCATCCAAATAGATTTTAAACATGGGGATGAGGAGTGGAGGTTGAGATCTCTCAAAGTAGACACGTCCTCCGTTTGGAACATAGCCGAGGAGGTCGACCATCTCCATGAAATTCTGTAACATCCCCTTGACCGTCTGGTGCATCTCGGAGAGGATAAGACCTTCCATAATCCAGTAAGAATCCCAGTAGAAGAATTCACGGAATCGTCCACCAGGAACAATGACAGGGTGAGAGACGTAAATCATCGAGTACAAATCCGGACGATCCTTCACATCTGTCTTAATCTTCCTCCCTAATTCCTTCCAGAAATCATGGATCGTCGCAGCCCAAGCTCTATATTTAGCATCCTTAATCCGCTCAAGAAAAGCCGGCTTCTCTTTCCAGTCGGAGGGGTACCACTCTTCAAATTCGGAGCCTTCCGGATCAAAATTATCATCCACGAATTTTTGAATTTCATTCTTTGACAGGGTCTTATGTTGCCTCTTGAATAATTCGAAATTCCGTTGGATCTCATCTGGTGGGAATTTTAATTTCTTGTCCACGAAAGTTTTCGAGTCTTTGTATAACTTGGCCATTTGAACAGTGTGGAGGAGATCACCGTAACAGAAGATATTACTAAATATAGACAAGCAACGAGGTAAAATACGAACAAATTAGATATTAATTCAAACATATATGTACACAATGGATATTGGCATCCATCGATTCTTCCATGACAGTGCCTTATACTAGAATACTTTCATATACTAACCATTTCCTATGAATATTTTTCAAGAGAATTTCAAAACCTAACAATGCACATTTTAAAATCTGCGTATGAAATTTATTCGATTTCAAAATGTTCGGGGCACAGAAAAACTGAACTAGGTAGTCAGAAGATGTTACATGGATACTATACAGTACAGAAAATTAAAACAGCGTACAAAAATGTGCACGATTAAAAACCTTCTGACAATTACCAAAACTGTTAAACTTTTCGTTTTTGAATTATCACTTATAATATAGCATAATACGGTATTTCATTTTACCTGTACAAAGCTAGTTGCGGAACACCCATTTTGACTGTTTTTGTTTTTTTGACTTTGATTTTTAAAATTCAACGAAAAAAATAAATCACACTTTTTTCTGAATTTAAATTTGTAATTTGTGGCCGATTTCGAAACTTGGAATTTATAATGATATAGCTAGCCTTTGGTTTAAAACTACGAACTACTAACCGTCTTAAATTTTTTTATATTAATATAATATATATAAACTATAAAATTACACAAAAATATCTAATACACAATCCCTTTCCGTTTCGTCTAAATTTATATGTTAAAATCACACTAACACGGGTGACACTTTATCTTCTTTTTTTAGTAGCTTTTTTTCGAATTTTCTAAAATAATTCAAGAGTTAGCTCAACTGACACGACTGGCAGCAGCTTATACTCGCATTACAGTGTATTTTAAGTACTCATAGAGATAATTATATATGGTACATAATTCGATTTTTTTTAAAGTTAAATTTAAATTTTTTTGTTATTCTATTCAAAAAAATAAAAATCAAGTTTCAAAATCAAAAATCTGTCCAGCAGGAAAGAAATCTTGTGACAGTTGACCAACCTACTTAGTTTTAGTTAATTGGGGGAATGTGAAAGCACTAATATAGGAAATACTGAACAGAAAAGTAATCAAATAATTATGTAATAAATAAATTACAATATAAAATTATACACTAGCTAGACGGCTAAGGACTGACAACGGAGTCAAGTCCGTCAAGCACGGTCAACTCTAGCAACAATCTACAATCTTCCACAACAGCTACTGATCAACTATCCCGATCCTCGGAGTCGTCTTCTCCCTTTTATACCTAAAACTATTGAAACTATTTCTAAAAATAATAATACTGTTTTGTTGGATTTCCACTGGAAACTAGAAAATTTTAGTCACATACTACAAAGTCCGTAATATTATCTACCTATTGCAATATAAATACAAACTCAGGATGAGTAGTTACTATTTATTACACACGAGCCATCTACTAATAATGTGCTAACAAGTTTACTCTAAAACTCTGTCAATATCAAAGGTCAAATGGCCACATCTACAAAACTACAACTACTACAACTACTACAACCGCCTCACAACAGATACATAATTTGTACAGTGACAGTGACCACCTATAATACCTACGCTACAAATACAATTTTTAGTTCAAGACTTTTGTAAATTCACAGATTTTCTAATATACAGTGTATCTACATGATTATGTAAATTATTCCATGGGATCCTCCTGCCCTACGTCACTTTCACTGTCATTAATACCCAACCCACAACCTCAACTACCAGGACCCACACCGACAGGGTTCGTCACCGGTATTAACTTCCACGCGGCCCTATCTATTCACGAGAAAAACGACAACAACGACAGGCAAAAACCTGAGGTCTTACGATTAGGAGGAGAATTCAATGGACAATATCGAAAATGGTTAAGCATAAAATAAACCAAAACCCGGAAGGTTGTGGTTTGTAGATGTGCCGTAAATATGTAGGTAAGTATATGTAATTTAACGTTGAGCTGGTCTGGTTCTTGTGGTTTTCTATACATGAATGGAAAACTTTTATTACTTTCGCATAATATCGTTGAGTCAATACGTCAATCGGTCAATGGTTATGATGTTGGCACTGTCGGTTCCAGTTAAGTAATAAATAAAGGCAAATTTACATAATTCAACTACAGAGAGACATAATAAAACAGAGAATATTCTGGAATTTGGATTTTAGTTATTTGTTCGAAATTATGATGAAAACGAAAGTCATCTGCTTCAGAACAGAACTTCAGAATGTAAGGCATACAGGATACAGGAACAGGACAGAGCAAATTTAGAGATTTTATTACAAAATATTCCACAACATCTATATACCTAATAGGATATAGGTATAGGTAAGGAAGTGCATAGGTAAGTAGCTACTTTTAATTGTAAGGAAATTCTATTACCCTACACCTTTCCTACTCAAAGGGACCTGACACAGGGCTCAAGCTTTCAACGGCAGTACAAAGAAGACATAAGAAATATAAGAAGATGCTCTAATTTTGTTTACGTACTGTATATAGTATCCAGTACGATAACTATATACAGGAACCTTTTATGTATTTAGTGTGTAGCTTACATAGACTTTATCAGTGAGTGTGCATAATAATGGTAATGCATCTATAGATTATTTAAAAAGCCTGAGGATACATTATAGTTAATATTTATTGGTTTGGTTTTAGAGCGAAATAAATATATGAAACCACTGGACTTGACCGGAATTTTCCACAACATTCAGCAACCAGAATGGGAAACCAGACCACAGACTAGACGAACGACCTAGTCAGTATTTGAGTATATGGTACGGCAGTGGCAGTGGCAGTGGGACGTGGGCTACATGTATACAGACTATATAATGACTTCACTTTCTCAAAAAAGTGCCCTGTCATAATAAAGCCATAACAGCTCAACTACACTGTAGTTGAGTCGTCACTTTGGTACTTGGTCCAAAACCTTTTTATTTTCCCTATTCCCCCCATTTTTACGAGAGCATCTCTCGGAACGGAATTTGACTATGTATTCAAAAATCTGATGCAATTCCATAAATAACTATCTCATTATTACTGTATATAGATTAAACCATTAGTAGCTAAAGCAACTATTTCCAATCTCACGAGTTCTCAAGTAAATGAACCCATACAACACTGTATAGTCAGTATACCTGCTGCTGCACAGTCGTGACTGTTAGTACAATAGCAGTGGCTATAGTTAATAAAAGTCTCCGGTTTATTTATTTACATAGTCTCCCGTCCTCTTTTCATTCACTGGTCTATAGTCTCTGTTCTGTAGAAGTAGATCACAATTTTACATACTGGAAATTTAAATTTTATTCCAAACTACTGTTGACTGTGGAAGGTGCAAACATTATTTATTTTTAGAATTTATTATTTCTATATAGATGTTTGTATAGAGACGTTCAACGTTAATAGCGCTGTTGCTGTTAGCTGCAGTATTTGTAATTATATTGTATATAGTACCTAGCATTATTAAAACACATTTCTGTAGCCTTGAGATTATTGGTATTGGTACTGGAGGAGGGACTACAAACAGTACAAATGCGGATGGCTATTTTCTTGAATATGTTGATGCAAGTCATGAAACTTGTACATTTGGAATTACACTATGTAAGTAGGCATGTTCATAAATAAATTATTTATGTTTTTTTCTAGTAAAAAAAAAGTACTGAGATTGTCAATTCTCGGTTGGAAGAATATCTAATTAATTAATTAGGTACAGAGAGTTTCCCACTATGAAAGTGAGCAGGTACGTGGGTTGCAGATTAATAATTTTGTTGAGATGCTGCAATTCTATATAGCAGTCAATATAGCAGCACGAATTCCAGTTAAGTTACTTTCTTATTCAAATTCGAACAGTCTTCACTTTTCTTTTCGTAGCCGAAAAATAGACATACGTAATATTATACACTACCTAATCAAAGTTCTACTCAGAAGTCAGAAGCACTAGAAAAATATTGCAGAGAATAAAATGGAATTCACTGGAATTAACAAAACACTACTGGAACTGAACTAACTTTTTGGTATTTCGGTTCTAAGTTTTATAAAGAGATATTTTTATTTAATTATTTATGAAAAATGTAACCCCTACAAAAAAGGGAACAGTCCAGACGAACCCAGACCCAGACCCAGCCCAGCCCAGCACTGCGTATGTCTCTCAGTCTATTTCTATTTTAGACTTGTCATTTAAGTAAGTATTTACAAGATTACTTACAAGTCTAAATCTACTTGAATTTTAGGTCCCCTCCCGCCCGCCTATTCGGCAATCCGACCCGATGTCGGATTTTCAAGTCCATGTCCAAGTTTGACTTAATGGTACGAAGGCGTATCGATTTTTGCCCCGAGTGCAGCAACTAAATCCGTTTCACTACTGATACTGTTCATGTTTTATGCACCGGACCGCGGTAACGGTACCGGTACCGGTGCCATCACCGATCCGGATAGTACCTACCTAGCCAGATGCATTACGGACTTGAGCAGTAATCGTAGAGGTGTTCAACTCCTGGTTGTGTTATCTAATTATAGTAACGATTAATTACGTAGGTAGGTAAAGTACCTAGGAAAATCGTAGCCGTATCGTAGTACTGTTTGTAATTGTATCGTCACTACTACTAACTACTATTAAATTACACTGGTAGCAAGGTCCTACCGAACCGACTTTGCTAGTTATCTATATAACATATTTACAGTATTTACTATATACCTAGTAGCGATATATTGGGATTGCATAGGCAGTAGTATTTTTAACACTGAAATGAGAATGAATTTCACCTTTATTGTCTCAGCTAACAACATTTAAGTAAGCGTAGTGACGTGGTTCATCGAGATTTAAAAACGTTGATGAAAATACTTAAAGCCTCTTCTGACCTTATAGGGAGTAAAGCAGACACGAGAGTAACTCGGATGCTTTTTATTGTTCAAAATAAATTGTTCGCCAAATTTCAGAAAAATTGAATTTTCCAATTTTTGCCGCCTCATTATCTCCCACAATATTGATCGTATTTTGATAAAATTTGACATAATGACATCTTTGAGCTGCTATTATCTTAAAATAGTCTTACATTTCTGGCTTTTTTCAAAATTTGAATTTTGACAAAATATGTCGATTTAAGTAAACCCGAAATATTAAAAATAAGGAAGTTTTAATTTTGTGGGATTATCCATAAATGACGTCAACCATAAGGTCAATAATGGACCTGCTTGGAGTCTGATGACACTCCATGTAAAAAATAGTCATTTACGCAATGACAAACTGATGACAGGGGGGGTCATAGGGTTTTAAAAATAGGGATAATTTAATGACGCCATGTATGGACGATCCCTGTACAGATTTTTGATTCAAATTTATTTTACTGCTTATAATTTGCAACGAGTCAAAGCCGCTATTCATTTGACCTTGTAAATTGTGTAAATAAAAACAAACTACTAATTTTGGTAATTTCAACCGCAGTCCCTACCGCTTCCTTCCTAATTCACTGACGAATGTAGCAAAATACAAACTAAACTAACTATAGCCAAGGGATCCAGTATATACAGGAATATGTTATATTATAGGTATTACTTTTAAATCCAGTTCTATATTCATAATATTATCATAGTATATTGAATATTGGCTCATATTATAAAGCAAATAATGTTTATTGCGTGCTTAAAGTTAGTAATAATTATGTAATAAAATAATTTTGAGATATATTAGTGATCTTACCTGTCACATGGTGGTGGGGGTTGTTGGTACGCAGCCAGGGACTCATAGAGAAAGCAACCCAACACAACAAATATCACATGAAGCACCCAATTCCTCATATTTATCATATTTTCCCTCCTATAGTTTTGTTATGTCCTTTTTTTCTCCCTTTTTTCAAGATTATTGATCAAAATGGACTAATCCAACGAAATAACAATAACAATAATAACAATAACAAAATAAAATAAAAACGAAACAAAACAGAAAGCTAAATAATATTATATCCTTGCTATAGGTTAATGGTTGAGCAGGTTTTTTTATGTAGTAGATTAGGTAGGTTAATTCTTGTGTAAACTTTGGCAGCGGGCACGGGTGACACGGCGGGGCACAGGCAGGCACAGACAATAAATTTGATTGAAAGTTAGTTTTTTTTCTCCCTCTCCCCAAAAACAAATTGTTTGTATGATTTTATGAATCTCTGAGAATATATTACGCGGGTATTATTAAATCATATACACTCCAAATTTTGTTTGAAAAGTAAATTTTTTTTCTGAGAAACACTTTTCCTTTTTATTATTTGTCTACTTCTCTCACTTTATAACTCTCAATAATTATTATAGAATAATAATAATTAATTCTCTGTGTTCTTGTAATAAATGTCTTTCTCTACTCCAATACTAATTACTTATATAGAAGTTACACCACAAATACATACATTGAAGCATATGTGTGTTGTGTTCTTGTTTTAAAAAGTAAATTTAAAAAAAAAAACTATTCTTTTAATTTTCCCAATTTGATTTTCCAATTTTTCATCCAATTCTTTCCACGTAAATCCTCAAGACGATTCATCTCATCCCTGAAATCCTGATGCTCATCTCTGTAATCAACAGACCAAACCAAAAAAACACATCAGTCATACATATGTTAAAGCATTGAGAGACACACATTCACATTCTGTAATTTACACATTTTTTATATATATGTACATAGTATACAGGTAATCATACATTACATATTATTTAACTTACATACATATCTATATGCTTTTGTTACGAACACAATCAAAATCAATCATTTTTTTGTTTAGCATGTTTATCATAGCTTTCCATACACCCATTCACATAAGGCACTCTAAAATAGGTATCCCAGTTTGACTTTTAACCACAAGTGTACATACTCCATCTTTTAACAAAAGCTTACGTTAGGTTCAAGCAAATTGCATCATGATGCATCACAATGAGCTATAAGGCAGCATACTTATCGTTAATAGTTTAAATTTAAATTTTAGTTACAATCTAATCGTAGGCCTTCCCCCTTAACATTTAAAAATGCATTTTTTTTTCTACTCATACAAATTAGGTACGTTCATTCAAGAAGCTATGACATTGCCGACAGTACAAGTACCTAGATATCCAGACTGAGTCTATGCATTGTAATTTTGAAAACCTAGGTCACTCTAATTTTATGTTAATAATCTGATTAGAAATAAGGTCGAAGGTAGAAGAATGTAAATAGTAAATACCGTACAGTGTTTAAATGAAAAAATATTTAGGTAGGTTACTTAGGATCGGAGACAGAGAGACAGACAGAGACAGACACACATATGAGACCTACCTAAGACCTAAGGTAACCTCATTACAGCTATGTATTAACTCACTATATATCACGACGATGGAGGAACGATTACAAATTACAATGTCCATGTCGATTACTGATTGCCATATCAAAAGATGCCATACGATATCAAGTACCATTATACACTTTTTTTTGCCAGTTAAAATTTTATGATTCTGCTATGTAATTATAATCGGACGATCATCACATGATCAAAATATCACGCCATGCCGTAAGTAATAGCCATAAAATTTTTTTATAATTTCAAAGCCGTCTCAAATTCAAAGTCGGCAGGAAAGAAAAACAAAACAAGTTCAAAAGTCTTAATTGTGCCATATAGAATACACAGAGCGAAACAATCTGGAATTTTTGAAAATATTATTATGGACATGCAATTAAACCCTTGATTTGATATATAATACTTTTCTAAATCTATTAACGGTTACGGTTATTACGCGGATTAAGGTTCAAGGCCTGGATTTCCACTTCATTTTTGGTTTCATTTCGATTTCAATATAATTATGAAAGGTAGTTTAGCTACTCAATTACTTAATCACTCGATAGAATTTTAATATAGCCAATTACATGTGGCTCCATAATTAAGTACACGGGAGCCGGTATAGTAATGCTATTATTCGACTGTGCCACATTTTTTCTCATTAATTGCACAACTAACTTTAGAAGAATTTATAAAATGGAAACGGACATGACACGTAATAAAATAATACAGAGAATTTACCACAAGAAAAATAATCATGGCTCAAACAAGAAGAACGGAGAAGAAATCAATTAAATATGGAATAATAATATATTATTAAATTAATAGAAAAAAAAACCGTTTAAATTCAACACTGAAAACGTACATGCGTCAAAAAAAGCGTAGGTACTAACGGAGATGGGAGGTGCCTATAACGTCATAAGTACCTTGGTAGGTAAGTACTTACTTATACATACGTAGTGTATTGTTATTAATACACCTTGCGTGAAGAACATCTGATTCTGATCCTCTATTATAAAAGGGGGAGTACCTACCCATATCCGTACGTAACATTTAAATCAACGCACCTACTAATTATGTACTCCAGTACAAACGTTTAACTTACTAAATAGTCACGATATTAGACATTTTTTAGTGGGGAACGAAAAAACCTAAAAGTAATTTCGTTCAGTTGGAGCCAAATTCAATCTATATATTTGGACTGATCTATCCTCGGAATTTGCAGAATACAGAAAAACATAATTAGTAGAATAAGAAGAAATTCACGAAACTCAAGAAAATCGATACTAAATACTTACGTAATAAATATCTTAAAAAACGAGTGTGCATACTACTAAACCAAAAATTATGTAGATAGGTAGGAATAAATTGCAATATAGGCATAATATTATGAGCCAGGGCCAGGAATAATAGGGAGTTCGTTAGAATAGTATTAACTATACTACTGACGTCAACTGTCTTATGATTATAAATGAGGAAAACAATGCAGTTTGGGCAAGTTAACGAAAGAATGAATAAAGCAGGCCCGTCGCTGTTTGAATGGAGGCAGGTATACCTATACAGGCAATTATAATGCATGTCCATTGAATTTCCTATTGTGTACATATTTTACATTTACCTACATCTGCCTAGTATAGCATCTAATACAACACTATGCCCATATCTGCAGTATTTGCAGCAAAAGTGTAGTACGATAATCATGGGTTAACGGGCTGGGAAAAACGACATTTAAGCCGGTTTTAACCGCGCCTATTATTTTAAGCAATGGGAGGTAAAAATTGTTGAATAAAATTTAGAAATAATTATGTGACGTCGATCTCTATAGATTCGCTGGATTATTTAGCTTGGAAATGTTGTATAGTCAAGATTATTTACGATTTGCAATTTGATCTGCTATCTACTTGACCAGTTATGCCATTGATGTCATCTTATTATCCGGTTTTTAACCATTTTAGCCGGGTTCGAGTGGTTAGAAAAAATCATGAGTATGTGGCTTTTTCGGCAACCCCCAAGTACTATACACAACAATAAGTACGTAGGTAGGTACCTAGTCAAGTACGGCCTTGAAAAAACTTGGCCACACCGTAACAGTGCAGTGTCTTATAGGCTAGGCTATAAGCTTCTAAAACAAGAGTAAAATATACAATAGGAATTTGTACGAAAGGCTTAAAAAAATGTAAGCATAAAATAATGCATTTAGCCTATAATAATTTGTAAGCTCTTATTAAGAAAAGAACCCTTATACCTAATTAAATGTCTTTTAACCCGTGCGAAATCTTTCAATATTTTATGCAACAGGGAAAAATATGATGTAGCTAGAGGTCGGTTAACGCTAGGCAAAATGTAGGCAGGCTTTTAAGTATGTAGGTACCTAGACTTTAGGAAGGCTGCGGATTAAAAATAAAATTTAGCCAAGGCATCATGGCATGGTGACGATAGGCAATTGACTTGTTTGGCGATTGGCGACCTTTGCGTACGTATGTATGCATTATGCATAATATATAGGTAGTTTGCATTACTGCACTGGTTATAATTAACAAAAATCCTATACTACTGACGTCAAAGGGTTTTTCTCAAAATCAAATACCTATGTATACCTCCTATTACGTACAGAGATTTTGAATTCTTCCAATTTAATATGCTGTGTAGTTTCAATAGTTCAATGCTATTATTACTATTACAATACATACAAATTTAAGTAGGTACATAATAAGGTATCGTTGAAGAAGGGAAATACGCCAATCGCTCGCTACCTCTTCCTTTCTCACTTTTGTATAGAATCAAAGAATGCTATCTACTGCGTAAAATTCATTTCTCGAAGTAGTATTTAGCGCTAACAGGTAAGTAAGGTAATTTTTCTTTTTAAAAGAGATGCAATCTTTCCGTTCTACATTCTCAAAGAGGTTTAATTAATGAACTCTGTGTTTTCAAAAAGTGCAAAAATACTAAGTTTGGCATTTTCAAAAAGTGCAAAAATACTAAGTTTGGTATTTTCAAAAAGTGCAAAAATACTAAGTTTGGCATTTTCAAAAAGTGCAAAAATACTAAGTTTGGTATTTTCAAAAAGTGCAAAAATACTAAGTTTGG
>JAQFZE010001253.1:0-18939 GCA_034695245.1 Dicyrtomina saundersi | reverse complement strand
GGGGGGGGTTGTTAATCGACGAATCTGGCCTACCCGCGAAAAAATCCTGGCTACGCCACTGTAGATGCTACTTCTGGTAAAGGAAGCAGAACACAAATATTAATTACAAGACTTAAATGTAGAACATTATGAAAGAGGAAAACTTTCGAAAAACTTTTTCTGATCATATTATGGAAAATGGGCTAAATATTAGTACAATTGCAACAGGAAAATAGTCAATATATTTACATTGTTTGAGAAGGTAAAAGTACCAATGCAAAAGCGTGATTTTGATAAATATTGCAATCACATAATTATGTAAATTCAGATGTTACAAGGAAAACATTAAAAATTAAAATCAATATCACAAATTCTAATCCATTGTTATCACTTCAAGTTTAGAGATTGTAGCACCAGATGCTGCCTGCGGTTTCAATATTCAAAATATTTACATTATAGAAACATTTTAGACATTGTCACGAATAATGAATTTATCAATTCTTCTCATCGTCAGTGCATTGCAATGTTACGTTACTTATAATTTGGAATGTACGTACATGTGCATGCTTTTTCCTGCACAGGTATTTAAATGAAACTGTGGCATGTCCCATCTATCACCTTTAGTATCATTGTGAGCCTTGAGAGATTAAGCCAAACTAAAAAAAAACCTGGAAAACTATAGAAAACCCACAAAACGATTCAAGCCAAGTACAAAATTTTAAGACACCCAAAGCAACAACAAGAACCAACATCAAGAAGATGCAACTTTTACTCTCTATTCTTCTGCTCTATTCGTCGTCCCAGTTGATTTTCAAAACATATGGACAAAACACCACAGGTACTGTAATTTCAAGCTTTGTAAAACAATATAGTCAAAACATATTTTTTGCTTTAACAAAAAGGCCTTTTTACATAAGATTTATTGCTGGCACTCATTTTTAAAGGCGCATTTCTTTTTACACATTTCTTTATTTACACATAAAAACTGAGCAGCACCTTCTTGTGACACGGTAAATTGTACGACGGGTTATTCCTGTCAATTGAAGCCCACTCCATGTAACACTACTGAATGTTACCCAACCCCAGCATGTATAAAAGGCGGAGGTCATAATCCAGGTATGCAAACACCTAAAATAATATTGCAAGGTTACTTATGAATTTGTTTGTTTAACTGCAATTAAAAATAGAATTACCTCTAATCGTGTAAGAACCACAGGAAAATAATTGTGTAATGATTTTAATTTAGTTACGCCGAACACGACTACTAAGCCGTAGGCGATGGGTTTGGTGGTCGGCGGGTTCAACCCTCTTTTATGGCGACGCGACAATGTTTCTTGCACAGACGACGGAATAAACAATAATTCAGTGGACTCGACGGAAAAAATTTTAATTTTATTTTGTTCTAAATCATAGTTGAATTAATAACATAAATTTATTAGTAGTTATAAAGAAAAGATGTTGTAAATTTTATAATACATTTTTGTTGGTAAATATATGCTTGTAGTATGCCTTTTTAATCAGGAAAGTGTGCAAAATTCGTATTTAAATGGGACAATATAGTCAATGTTTTTACATTGTCTGACAAACACCAAAAACCATACAACTGCATAAATATCCCACTCGCATAATAAAACAAGGTGCAAGGAAAATTTCTTAAATTAATTCATTTTGCAACTCTATGAACCATTATTAAAATTTTAATGTATGCAATTTACACAGATGCGATTGGCATAGTTTATTGTAAATATTTAAAAGCTTTGTATTCAAATACTTTTTCTTCAATTGTCACGAGTTCATTTGAGACCAATGACATTTCAAGGATGCGATGTAGGATTGAAGCACACTAGTCAGTCAGTTTACATTTTTAATACGGAACTTCCTGTCAGTTTATTCATGTAGGGCTTTGCTATTTAGAATTGCAATTGCACGTACTTGGTTTTTACAGCAGGTATTTAAGTACAACTCTAGCGCAACAATTTTATTATCTTCAGTACCATTTAAAACTTACACTGCTTAAGCTACAGTCCCAAGCATCGAGAAAACTGTTGACACTAGAGACAGTCCAACTTATTCAAGCAAATCACACAAATCTAGCAAAATCGAACCAACTTTAAGATTCAAGTTTTTTTAAATATTCTCCTGCTCTCTTCGTCGCTCTTTATTCTAGAGGCAAATTCAGAAGGTACTTTTTGAAGCTTATTACAATTTTGCACTCGCAATATTTTTTTTTACTTTAGTAAAATGTAAAGGCAATTTTCTAGAAGATTTTTCTTGTCTTAAAATTTTTAAGTGTTATATATTTAAGTGCATTTGTTTGTATTTCATTTATTTACAAAAAATGGCAACTAAAAACCGTCGTGTTCGCCTCAATGCCCCACGGGGTTTACCTGTGCAACTCAGCAAGTTTTTTGCTTCACTACTCCATGCCCCCAACCGCCACCATCATGTCTACAAGATCCAAATCCAGGTATTTAAGCTAAAATTACAGCTAAAGTATATGAAGTTTTTATTTTGATAACTTAATTATAAATACCATCAACAATAACCTTATAAAATCTGAAAATAACACAATCCAACTAAAATTTAAATTTAGCTACAGAAAACGGAGCTGCATAGGCGAAGAATGAGAACGGGTTTAGTTCTTTCTAATAACCCCAAGTCTTGATTTCAGCAAATTAATTAATTAATGTAATTATCGTCCACAAACTCAATTTCATCGCAGAGGGAGATTTTGAACCTATAATATTCCTTGTCATATTTGAATTTGAATTAGTTGTATTAAAAAGAGCAAACGCTATTTCGTAATGAATTCTGCTTGGCATAGAAATAAGCGTATCGTCTGTGAAGAACCATAAAGACCCATATCCATTTTTAGCTAAAAACAATATCAACTTATCTACACAAATATTTAAATAAGTCTTGCGAGCATTTAAATGTAACAATTTGCACTTTAAAAAACATGAAAATAAAACTTTTTGCGACTTTTCGAAAACATGGAAATAGAACATTTTGCACCTTTTCCAAAACATGGAATAAGAACATTTTGCACCTTTTAAAAACATGAAAATAGGACATTTGGAGTTTTTCAAAAACTCCTAATTAACATTTTACGCATGTTTCTCATTTTGTTTTTATGACAGTACATTTTGATTGTACATAGCTTAAATTGGATATGGGTGATTTTGATTCTTCACAGACGGTATGTCATTACAACTTATTAGAACACATCAGTGTAGATATCTTAATTTGTGTGTGTATAGTTAACAAATCTGACCATGTAATATGCTAAAAACAGCTTTTGATTAAAGTAAATAATGAACCTGTCATGTATTTGCCATTGAATTCAAAATTGCTTTCATTATGTACGCCAACATTCATTTAATGAAAATTTCGAAACTTTGGTAAATTCAACTGCTTATTGCGGAAAATTGAATTGTTAGATTATGAGTAAAAACTAGAAAAAATTCGAAATCTATTTTAGGTAAGGATAATTATGTGCAAAATTACAATTCAAACAGGAAAATAGTCACTATATTGTCATTGTAAACGACGTACACATTACTAAATCTAAAACGCCATTAATAATTATCGTATGCGCATATATATTTACAATAACTTACATGGTTCAAGGAAAATGTCCTACACAAATCCAAATCACAATAACTCTGACTGAATCATTTCTGTTATTTCAGGTTGCCATTTCACACAGTTTTAATCTGCAGTTTGACTAGTCAACATATTTGCATTGTAAAACCTACGTCAATTGTCCCGAGTTTAGTATTTACCAATTCTATTATGGGTAATGTCATAATGAGGATGCCATATACTTAGAATAGAAGCAGATTTAAATTTATGATACGGAATTTCCTGTCAGTCTATTTCTGTAGTGAGTCAAAACCTATTATTTTGATTGCATGCACGTACGTGGTTTTCCCTGCAACAAGGTATTTAAATAAAACTCAGGCACAAACATTTCATTATCATCTTCAGTCAGTAGAACTTTCAACACATAATTACGTAGCATATGCCAAAATTTCCAGCATTAAACGAAGGAAAACTGTGGAAACTATAGACAATGCAACTTACTTAAGCAAATCACGCAAAGATTCAGAAAATCCAATCCTACTTCAAGATGCAAGTTTTCTTGACCATTCTCCTGCTCTCTTCGTCACTGTTTATTTCCGGGGCAGATTCAGCAGGTACTTTTTTAAGTTTATTTCAACTTCGTATTGAAAAATATTTTACAAAAGATTTATTGCTGGAATATTTTGAGTATCGTAACTATTTATATTATTTTATCATTTTTCATTTACAAAAATGCCCATCAAGGATCATGCCAAACAGTTAAATGCTCTGCGGGGTATGCCTGTCAAATGATGCCAGTTCAATGCACTGCCCCATGTGTCCAGTCACCATCGTGTACCCTAGATCTAAGCCAAGGTATTCAAGGTTAAATTCAATTTTAAGCTGTTGGTTTTTTATGTTAGTAATATAAAATAATATGCTTAAACTGATAGTAACAACCTGAAGATGTAACATTGTCAAAATAATTTAAACTTATTGTTAGGTGCAGGAAGCGGAGGCGCATAGGCGAAAAGTTTGAGTGGGAGTGGAATTAGAAATTTTTGTTAATGATACGAATTAATAACTAAAAATACACCCATAGATTACTGTAAAAATGATAAAAAATAATCATAAATATTTTCATGATGCTACAAAAATAAAAAATGTGCAATAGTTTAAATTCGAACAGGAAAATAGCCAATTTATTCCCATTGTATAAAACATAAAGAATACCAAAAGCTTTATAAATATTTTATTCGCATTTTACATGCCACAAGAAAATTATCACGAGTAAATTTATTTCGCAACTCCGCACCATTATGCTAACATTCTAACAATAAGTACATAATGAGATTCAAGCAGATGCGAAGTTGGCGGTGACTGTTCACAAGCATTGTACTAATTGACAGTACTGACTTCAGTTGACGTCACACATTAGTAATTTGCCTATTCCTTTAGTAGAAATGCAATTTCAAGGATGCAGTATGCAATAGAAGCACAGTTCAAATTATAATAAGAAACTTCCTGTCAGTTTATTCCTGTAGAGAATTACAACGTATAATTTTCATTGCTCGTACGTGGTTCTCACTGCAGGTATTTAAATGAAAACCTGACACAACCATATTATTACCTTCAGACGCCTTCAGTACAATTCCAATCCTACACTGATTAACTTGCAATTACCAGCACCCAGAAAACAAGCGAAATTACAGGCAACCCAACTAAATAAATCACGAAAATCCAAAATACAGAAATCAGTTGCAAGATGCGAGGCTTATTGAATATTTTTCAGCTGCTCTCTTTGTCACTATTCATTTTAGGGGCATTTGGACAAACTTCTACAGGTACATAATATTTTAAGTTCGTCACAATAATTTTGTAAGCAATTTTTGTTTTTACTTTTGTAATAAAATAAATCAATTTTACAGAAGGTTTATTGATGTAAAATTTTGGGTGTTCTGTTTAAGTGCTATCGTATTTGTTTGTGTATTTAAAGATGAAAATGATGGACCATCATGCAAAGACGTCAACTGCCCTGAGGGGCAAACCTGTCAAATATATTTAGTTCGGTGCCACTCTGACCCTGAGGGTGCCCCATGTCCTATTTCATCAGCACAATGTGTGCAAGATTGATATCTTAGTACTTGACAGCATAAATTCGAATGCAAGTTTATGAAGCATTTATGTTATAATTATATAAAAAATGTGATTAATACTAACCAGTCAATAAACCTGCAGCTGACACAGTCTTAGAAGAATTTGAATTTAGTTGCAGGAATCGGAGCCGCATAAGCGAGCCATTTGAGTTGAATCAGTTTTTTCTGCTGATGGCAATTATTACGACAAGTTACTTGCAATCTTTTCTAAAATTTAATAGGTGCATAAAATGTTACGTTTAGCTTTAAAATAAAATAATCAAATTGTATAGTAGTTGTTATTGCATTCAAAATCGTCTTTATTAACAATTATTATTGACATTGGCATTCTTTTATAATTAAAAATGCAAAACAAACAATGAAGTTTACAAAATCCTGACATTACTTTGTATAACGCAGCTGATCAGCATAGAGATTAAAAAAATTCAAATTTTATCAACATCGGATTTGAATCTTGAACGAGCCTTTAGGACGAAACAACGTAGAATGCACTCAAACTACATTAGATCTTTACTACTTAAAAGCAGAAGCAGACTGATTTATCAGAAAATGTCTATTCTACAATCTGGAGTTACATAAAAAAAATTTCCTTAGTGAATGAATGGTATTAAGATTTTGAGCATCGGAATCGGTTAGTCATATAAACCTAAAGATATCAACGATGGATCATATTAAAACCCTATAGTTGCAATCTTGGTGGGAATAGCGCGCAATGATACATTTAGTAGCTATCTCTTTGAGACTCTCTTACACTGAAAAATTTCTAGAATGTAAGAATTCAAAAAAGTTGTGTTCGAAATGTTAAGAGTTTAAAAGTGTATATAATAACTACTCCTCGTAAAGGAAAATACATTTGAATAATTACTAGAACCTATTTAGCGTTACGAAAAAGGAAAATGTTTCGAAAATCGTTTTTTATCAGGAAAATATGCAATACATTCCATTATTGCTACAAGTAAATATTTGATATTTTATTTATCTGGTATATAAGATGTAAAGAATACTAAAGCCTTACAAATATTTACAAATTTTTCATAAATTAATTTAGTGTAAGGAAAATATTTGAAATAAATTCATATCGCAATCGCATCCTCTAAGCCAATATTACTATTTCAAACTAATAAACATATCGTGTGTGAAGAACCAAAATGACCCATATCCAATGTAAGCTAGAATCAAAATGAGATATGTAAAAAAAACACGAAATAAGGAAGCTGCGTAAAATGTTAACTTCAGAGTTTTTGATAATCCTAAAATTTTTTATTTGCATGTTTTAAAAAATGTAAAATGTTCTAATTCCATGTTTTCAAAAAGGTGCAAAATGTTCTATTTACATGTTTTGAAAAGTGTAAAATGCTCTAATTCAATGTTTTTAAAAATGTGCAAAATGTCCTTATTCCATGTTTTCAAAAATGTACAAAATGTTCTATTTACATGTTTTTAAAAAGCGTATAATGTTTTATTTAAATAATTTTGAAAAGGTGCAGAATGTTCTAATTCCATGTGTTTAAAAAGTGTAAAATGTTCTATTTACATATTTATGAAAAGTGCAAAATGTTCTTTTTAAATGCTTTCAAGACACATTTCAATATTTGTTTCGGTAGTTGATACTGTTATGAGCTAAAACTGGATATGGCTCATTTTGGTTCTTCACAAACAATATGTATTCAATCCGTATTCAAGGATTGCAAGGAAAATATTGTTTAAATCAATGCCTCAACTCTGAACCGTCAATTGTCATTATCACTGTAGGTTATGAGGTGTACACGCAGATGCGTTCTGCTTTATTGACTGTTCAAATGCTTTGTATAACCTCCATATTTGTAGTAATTTGTACCAACATTAATATTGCAATGCACCATGTATTTCCCAATTCATTACATTGTAATGCATTTTTAAGAATGTTGAAAAGGATAAAAGCATAGTTTATTTTGTAGTACGGAAGTTCCTACCAGTTTATTACTGGAGTCAACTAGAATCCATGCTTTTGATTGCACGTACGTGGTTTTAATTTCAGGTATTTAAAGAAGACCCTGGCACAACTGTTTTCATAACTGTAGCACCATTCATTCAAAACCTACACTGCTGGTTAGGCCAAAATTGCCAGCATCAGGGAAACTGTAGAAACACAATATTTTTTAAACAAATATTACCGAAGGACAAAATTCAACAGGTACTATTTTAAGTTCATTGCAATTTTGTATACAAAGTTTTTTTACTTTAGTAATAAAATTTATTGCTGTAATATTGTAAGCATTTTATTTAAGTGCTATTGTCATTCTGTATTTGTAGATGAAAATGAAGGATCATCATGCCAAAACGTTACATGCCCAGAGGGGCAGTCCTGTCAAATATATTTAGTTAAGTGCTTTGCTGCCCCATGTCCCACTCCATCTGCTACGTGTGAATATGATTAAAATACGTGTAAAACGAAGCATAAATAAATTACATGTTTATGAAAAGATTTTATTAAAATAAAATAAAAAACATTGTTGACGCTAATCGGTAAAATCCTCCAGATGACACAATCTCACAACCATCTAAATTTAGTTGCGTAATAAGCAAGAGGGATTTGAGTAGAAACAGTTAATTCTGTTAAAAGCAATGATTGGCCTGGTTTTATTTACGCGCAGAGAAATATAGGTATCTATTCATATGTAGCTACGTTGAATTTTGAGCGGATTTTAAGCAGGCAATGACATTGTACCTATAAGAATCAAAGCTCTTAATGCTTCTAACCTAGTTTTAAATTGAAATAAAGAAAAATTCTAATTAAAAAGTAAAGTTAGTAAATAGGATTTCATTAGGTTAATTATTTGGCTTTTATTGATTTCCACAGGTTTTATACCACACATAAATAAAGGTTTATTTGTGCTATTTATTTTATATTTGTGTCACTTTACAGTTTTGTGTCGTATAATGGTAGTAATTACTTTAATGTGCGCTTACATAGATATACATATGCCTTAAACAGTAGTAGACGTTTGGAATTAAAAGCATACAGGAAATACATTAATGGATATAGTATTGTCTGAAGTCTGAAGACCATATTACAAGTCTTTACACAGTATGTATATAAATGAATGTATAATTAATTTAATTATGTATATTGAATTATTGAATGCTTTTGAAACAACTGAAACAAATGTATTAAAAATGGCCTGATTTTAACTCGTGATTTATCAATTATTTTAGAGCATTAAAAAAAATTGTATTTTTGTAATTCTAATAATCTTCTGACTACTCCACCTTATTAACAAATTTTAAAGAAATATTAGCGTTTTTAAAACATAAAAATAAAGACGTTTTGCGATTGCGCTACGTGCGTTATTGCGTTATTTAAATTCTACTCTATTCATTACCTTCTGAATTAGTTATTACTCTTTAAAATTGTTCAAGTATTTCAAAATACTAGACACAAGTATGTAGAATAAGGTATAGTAATTCATACTTAACTTTAGTATATGATTTCCATAGGTAGTTTGAACAATGACAAACTTTTTATTCTAAATAAACAGATTTTTTATAGTGTTGTGCTAATATTTGATTGAAATAATTATATGTATGTACTTACATTGATTGTAAAGTGATTGTAAAGTGGACGATAAAGTTTGTCCGTCAGTATATTTTCCAGTAGTATATTTTTTTATTAATTTGACTCGAATATTATTCTCTCGAGCTCTAATGGCTCTAATCGTAAGAAAACTTTGCCTTCTGAATGTGGCTTTTTAAAGGCATTTTGCATATACCTACCTACTTACTTACAAGGGAATAGTTTTACATGGAACTCCCCAATTTCAAAAATTCACGTCTACAAAAATCAGGCTACTTTTAAATAGTAGGGATTCTAAGTAACTCGACTGCATTTTGCGTATTTTGGTCACAGTTGTTGATGTTTTCTAATGCTTACACACTTTTCTGAAAAGTATTTTCAGGATTTTGCAAAATTCAAAAAGTTTCATTTTTTTGAAAAAATTTGGAGAAAACATTATTTTTGAGGCCTAATTTTATTGACCAGTTTTTTTAAAAAAATGAATTTTCAAATTTTTTAAATTCCTGAAATTGCTTTTTTGTAAACAGCCTGAGGATTGAGGATGAGAAAATGCGAAATTTGATCAAAATCAGACAAGTACTGTAAAATATTAATTATATTGTAGGCAAAATATTAAAACTTGATTTTTTTGAAACTTTTGCGAGTCACTGTGACCAAACAACGCAAAATGCAGTCGAGTTACTTTGCATCTCAACTATTTAAAAGTAGTCTGATTTTTGTACACATGAATTTTTGAAATTGGCGAGTTCCATGTGAAACCATTTCCTTGTTAGTAATACAAAACCTGCTTTATACAAAATTGTAACTACATTATTATGTTAGCATTAAGTTAGCAATTTAAGCATCACAAAATAAATAACTAGTACGCGTGCCTATAAATCCAAGTATACAATTTGAAAGTGCGCAAATGCGGTGCTGAAACTAAAATACAGTACTACGTAAAAAACCGCACTTCTGTCCAATATTACAAGGTCTCACTGGCCTTAAATGTAATTAAGTATCAGAGTTCCTTTTACGTAATCGGTTTCTATAAATAACGTTTAACAAAGTAGGTAGTCAGTTGACGTAAAGCTACAAAGTCAAATAAACAAAAATTGCGACAACATGCTATCTAATGTAGGGATGAAATTCTGTTGTAACTTTTGTGTTAAACAATTTTGTGAGTAAGGTTAGTCAAAAAACTCTATAGTTCACATAACAAGCAAGAACACAATTTGGTTGATAATATAATCTACAAAATTGGGAGTTGTCTCCTGCTCTAAATAATAGAATCCTCCTGCTTTGATTCCATGAATCTGAAGTGACTTACAATCACGCTTTATTTCACTTTGCCCAGAACTACTCAGGCTACAAGACACCATTCTGATTTTTCTATGTAGTTCTCCCATCTTTTCAGGAATCTCCAAAGCCTTGTCAAATGCAACAACGAAAGCAACAATGACTTCTACAGTGAGAAACATAGTTGCCAAAGCAAAAGCCGTGTTTGAGTGAGAGAATCGAATTGCGACATATCCAAATATGACAGCACAGTTAATTAAACCAGTTTTAACGAGAAATACGATGCTGCTTAAACAAAGCTTAAAATAGTTCGTAAGTAGCTGAAGATGCCAAATTTCCTTAAAAATTTCTTTCAGCTGTTGCTGCACCTTCCAAGTGTTAGTTGTTTCTCTGCCTCGCAAAATATACAGATTTATGAAAATTAAGAAAACGACACACCAGATTTGAGGAATTTTTTATAACTTGAATAAATAACACATTTTTCTATTATAATTTATTGTCCCTTACATTTCATTCCTTTTTGTTGAAGTTGGAGTTTGAACAAGTCTTATAAGCATATCAACCTGTTGGCTCACGTAATAGATAAAAAAGAGAATCATAAATCCACCGTGATACGCTGCTGTCATAAATTGGAGAAATGCTACACAGTCAAATACGAGAAGTATACATTTAGTAATTGCGACGTAATTGCTATTCACTATCCTAATATGTTGAAGCAGTGAGTACGTGAAGACTGGCATATGCGAGTCGTAGAAGAATAGAATTACAATAAAAACTTCTGTTGACACTATAATCAGTGGGAAATGCTCAAGCAGTAGGTTCACAATAATGAAACTAGTGTCATTCATCGCTGGGGGAACTGCATTTAAAACAAATTAGTTAAAAGCTAGAATTTGCTTAATGTAGATTAAAGTCACAACTTTTTGGGGATTGTAGATATATGCGATATTGGTTCTTCATAGTCAACTACGAATGTATGTTTAGAATCTTAAATACCGTAATTGTAACAGCACCAAGTTAGCGCAGGCCATCACTAACAAATTGCTATCCCTAATTAAGACCTACCTAACAATTAATATAGCCCCTGTCGAATCTATTAGTAGCAATATTATATGCTAACACGTCTTTTCTAGTAGCTCCTGTGATTATTCCATGCAAGTCCTTGCTGGGACCGAATAACCAGTTTAAGCTTTGCATGCGATGATACATATGAATACGACACCTGACCAGATAATGTAGTACCGTTTCGTCTTTCTCACCACACTCTTAGCATAGCAGGTAATTGACACCGCCAATACAGTGGAGATGCGTTTGCAGCGGGCAGTGTCCTGAGCAAATGTACGTCAGTAACTGCATTGTCCATCTTGATAGTGACACAAGTAAGATTGAGCCAGTTAAGTAATTCGGCTTTACAGAAAGTGGTTTAGCAATTTTGCAGTCGTTCCTTTCTTTCCACCTGCGTAGATGTAGAATGCTCTGCCATAAGCGAATTTCGCTGTGCTGTACACTGCTAGATACAAGAAGTATGGGTTCAGGCCCCATTTGAACCTGTTTTTCTCCTTCCTTTAACATATTTGCAACACAGGCAAGTTGATCGGCAAACTCGTTGCCCTTTAAGCCCATGTAAGCAAGTTTCTAGATAAGTTTTACTTCATTTGTTGTCGCGAGCTCAGTCAATTCATAACAACACTCCTTAAGAAGCTTAGAGTCTGTATTTAGTATTTGGTCAGAGATCTCAAGGCGCTCTTACTGTCACTAAAAATAGTGATAGATTTATTACTGTAATTACGTTCAATTACGCTTTTGCTAATAGTAAAATTGCTACCACCTTTGCTTGATAGACAGTGGCGTATTTGCCTAGAGATTAGGAGATTTCACAGATCACACTTACGTGCTCTGTGTCTGCCTGATCTTCAATACGGCAGCCACAGCCTGAGCTTTTACCTTTTATAGTGCCATCGGTGAAGCATACAATGCCTGTGTACTTTGATGAGAGATCATGCTTTCAGAGTACCTCATTCTGAATTTGTATCACTAAAGTACTGCTCAGCTCATGCGTGGTATCATTATTTGATGGCATTTGAAGCACTGGGATATTTTGGGCCCATCAATTGCTTTTCCTTACGTGACTTTTGATGTTGTGATTTAATGTGTTGTTACGCCAATGTCGTTGGTCAATGAGCCTCTGTATGGTCCTTAATGCTAAACTCATTAGATGTATATCAATAGGCAGCTTGCTTTAAACAATTCCAGCATATGATTGGAGGCTACGCCTAAACCTTTCTGCATTAGCACTGGGGCCACGTCATCAGGCCCTGGTGCTTCAAACGGACTGTACAAATACGTTAGGCAACAATTTCAGCTTGATAATAATTTAACTAATTATGAATTTAATAATTATTATTACCCGCGTCCGTTTCTGTATCATCTTCTTGAATTAAAATTATTTCACCTTGCTTTTTTTCAAGCCCAAGAATTATTTCTTGAATAATTCGAGCGTTCAGGTCAGGCCAGAAAAAGACAGTTATGCAGAGCCCGTAGAATACACATACCACTTCAAAGAGAACCACATAGATGAAGGGCAGGTAGTATGATTTGTCCGAATCGACTGGAAATAGCACAAGTCGTAACAGGCTCGCAACATAGATAGATGCTTGCAATCCAAATACAAATAGCAACACCATCTGTATGCAAAATCTCCATCCAGACCTTTGCTCTCTAAAAATTGTGGATTTAGTTTTTGAGTTTAGAATTTTAAATAGGAAAATGTTGATAGCTGACAGAACTGAATACGCTGTAATGTTCCATCTTAGATGTTTTTTCGTCAGCACCATATTTATTAAGTTTTATTCTAGTTCAGCGTTCTTTCAGTCAGCAAGAATACATGACCAACTAAGATAGTTATTGTTTGACATTTTTGTACTTGAAAAATAATTTTTGACTTTTTTCCTTCAATTTTGAATCAACTTAGAATTATTGTCTGCAAGAGACTTCTCTGCTCAAGTTCCAACTACAAGTGATGCAATTCCTAGCCAAAAATCTAACTTAACTTTCTTCAGTTAGATATATGCAGCGTATTTGTTAGGTACCTTTCAATTTTAAACACATTAAGTTGCTTAGATAGGTTCAAGTTGATTGGTTAAGGCACTCACGTTATTTTTTTTGCTTTGTGACTTTAGGTTTTACTTTATTTTTATTTTTCCATGGTCACAGAAGTCGAAAATAAGGTTGTATGAAAGTAGAAATGCCATAAGTGAATGGATTTAATCCTAGTTAATGTATTTCATTAAATATTCATATTTTCATTATATTCAAGTGTTTTTGTTAGGACTCAAAGGTAAAAGTAGTTTTGAGTTTTCCATAACCGTTGTGAACTACTAGTATTTATGGACGATCCTTTAGCACATAATTCTCAAATGGATTATGAGAAAACTTGACGATTGGCAAAAGCTTTTTGGAAAAAAATCAATTATTGCTAAAGAGGTTCACTTAAAATTGCTTCATAAGAACCTAACATTATAAGTGAATATTTTTGGTTTTGTTTTAAAAGGCTGAAGTATTTATTAACAGTCTGGCACTTTGAGTCAATTTTGACTGGGTAACGCTCAAATTTGAACGACTAGGATTTTTCAAAACGATCATTATTGACTGTGAGACGGTCAAAAATGAACGATTAACATTCAATTTTAATGGTTTGGTGACTTCAATGCTAATTACATGCAGATGCTTTAGCATACAAATTTAACTTTTCCGCTCATTATCGCCTACTAAGACAGTTCTGACAGAAGGAGGTAAAGTAGTAAAATGTGCCAAATTTTATTCTCTTTCTGCTTAGAAAGTTATTTTACCTGTCAGGTTTGAAGTTTTACTGTCAGGTTGCTCGAAACCCAGCGCGCGCGAATTAGGCGTTCATTGTTTATCGAAACACTGTCATTTTTGAACGACTAGAAATCATGCCTATTGCTTCAGCATAGGACACAGTAAAAAATGAACGTCACTTATTCAAATTTGAATTCCTCTGCATGCGATCAAATTTAACCGTCACCCGGTCAAAAATTATTCGAAATACCAGACTGATCAATGGCCATCAGTTTGTGATATAAGCTAAAAAGGAAGTTTACGTGGTTAATCAAAGACTTCAAAAGAAATATCTTCTTGGATATAAAATACATTAGGCATTAAGAAGCGTTCGATAAATTAGGTACCTAAACTATATTCTATTTTTGATTGCACATAATGGTTTACTTCATCAAAATCACACAATTTGCAAGGTAAAAACGTGAGCAAGTAGCTTGCATTTAATACAATACCATTGTTTATAAAAGTAAAGAATAGTATTTTATTTTAGTAGGGCGCATTAAACAGTTTAAGTTTTACGCATTTATTCGTATTTAAAATATTGCTTTAGTGATTCTATTATAACTATAATATTCCATTATTTTTAATTGCTTCACATGGAGAAAAATTAACTCAATTTCAGCGAGTGAATGATTAAATAGATGTTTTTAAGGATAAATATTATTAAGATATTTAATGTGTGATACAAGGTTTTTAAATTAAGGAATTATTTTCAAAGCAGTTCAATTGAATTAACTGCGTTAGAACGTCTATGACTACTATAAGTGCTTATTTTTAGTTTGGGATTTTCCAAAGCGGTGATGAACTAGTATGGAATGTAGTTTGCATTGTTTTATTTTCCCGAACCTTGACAGCCACTGCTTAACTGCGCAAAATACACGTAAGCAGACCGAACAAATCTTAGCCACAGTGTCATGCTACATGCTATGATATAAAAGAGAAAAATACAAATTAGTAACAATTAATTACAAGAGAAGCCTAAAAATAAAATGTTATAAAAATAAATTATGTAGATACATAGGTAGTAATGAAAATATACAGAAAATTAGTAATTTATTACTAGCAGTTGCACAAGATTCCAATGCAAACAAAAATAGCCATTAAATAGTCATTGTATGAAATACAAAAAATAATAAAGCTTAATAAATTATCAATTCGCTTACATTGACATTTTGTAAGGAATATATCTATTGTGCAATTCTGGAACATTATCAACCCATTTTAATTTATGAGACTTACACAGATGCGATCTCCAGTGACAATTCAAAAGTTTTGTAATGTATTCAAGTAAGTTTTTTAATTCGCACAAACATAAAATAAGTATTTAGAACGTTATACATGCCTTATTATGCAGGGCGAAAACCTATCAGGAATCTGTTTTAGATAAGGATAATTGGGAATTCACTAGTTATTGTTTTTTAGTTTAATGAAACTTTAAGGATGCCATATAACATACAATGGAAAAATAGTTCAATTAATAATGCCCAACGTCCTGTTAGTTTATTCCTGCAGCAGGCATATAAAAGCATACTTTTAATATACTTGTAATCGTACGTACTTGGTTGGCACTCCAGTTATTTAAGTGAAACTCCCTCACAACATTTTCATTAGCTTCAGTACTGTTTTCAAAACCTACACTGCACAGGCCAAAGTTTCCAGAATCAGAAAACACTTTTTACAAATATAGACCATTACCCATCGTATTCAAGCAAATCAAAGAAGATGCAAGTTTTTTTTCTAAATATTCTCCTCCTCTCTTTGTCGCTCTTTGTCTTAGGGGCAAATTCAGCAGGTACGTTTTCAATTTCATTAATCACAAATTTATAACTGTTTTACCAATGTTGTATGGGCTGCGGCCAAATCGACTCAATGAATAAATTATTATTATTATTATTATAACTGTTTTACTGTATAGTAAAATAAAACGGCTATATTATATCCTAGATTTATTTTGCCTATAAGTTGGTCATAAAGTGATTTTTTAATTCTATATTTATTTACAAACATGGCAATTAAGAAAAAAAACCAACGTGTTCGCCTCCATGCTTCACGGGGTATACGTGTACACAGCGTACAATTCAATGCGTTGTAGCCCCATGCCCCCAACCGCCTCCATCATGTGAACAAAATCCTAATTCAGGTATTTAATTTATTTTAAAGCATACCATCTGTAAAGAATCAAAATGACCCATATCCATGTTTAGCTAAAAACAATGTCAACTATCTACAAAAATATTCAAATATGTCTTGAGAACATTAAAATAGAACATTCTACACTCTTAGCAAATATGTAAATACAGCATTTTACACTTTTTAAACACATGTAATTAGAACATTTTGCACCTTTTCAAAAATTTGTAAAAACAACATTTTACAATTTTGAAACATGGAATTAGAACAATTTGCACCTTTGCAAAAACATAAAATTAGAACATTTTGCACCTTTTCAAAATCATGTAAATAGAACATTTTTACGTTTTTAAAAAGCTCCTAATTAACATTTTACGCATGTTTCTCATTTTGGTTTTATGACATAGAACATTTTGATTCCAGCTTAAATTGGATATGGGTCATTTTGGTTCTTCACAGACAATATGATTTTTAATTTTAAGTGTAATAATAATAAGATAAACAGTACTCCTAACAAATGCAAATAACACAGAATTTAAATACAACTTTTTAGCTACTGGAAACGGAGCTGCGTAGGCAAAGGAATCCTTTTAAATTCTGAACATACAATGCTGAATCAGCTTTGAATAAATTAATCAATATGAATATTTTACTTGTGATTGAATTCAAAATCGTGTATTATTAATATGTATAGACATTCTTTTATAAGGAACAATAATTCAAAACAATAAATTTTTGACTGGTATTTTTGCTTCATATTTTGTATTTTAAATCCTACTCACATACCTTACCCGCCCCTCCTCTGCACTCAACACTTCCTTCCTGTGAACATTTACAACCCAAATACAAAAGATGTTAATTATTACGATAGCAGCAATCAGATACACTCCCTCCCAACTAACAATGCTCGTCAGTGGACACATTACAATTAGTATGATAACAAACACCAACTGAATAATTAGCCACGTCTTCAGTTTTTGAGCATTTGCCTAAAATTACATAATGTACAAAATTAGTTATAGATACCCTTGAACAGCCAATTAAAAAAAAATAATTGTAACTTAATTAAAATATTTTTTAATTATACAAGAATCTTACCTGTTTCACACTTAAAATAAGCACAATTCCGCAAATGAAATTCCAAAGAAATGCGAAAGTAGTGACTACAAGTAGAACTATGAATGCAATATCTTCTACTGGAAATGAACTATCATGGTCACTGTGGAAAAGCCATTCAAGATCCACCTCCGTTGATCCCGTTTCGTTTTCAGTCCGATTGTGATGTTTGTCGGATAATTCTACAGAGTCTTCGTCCTCCTCAGCAGAGTAAAATCCAGAATCTGCACGGTCATTCAGAATAATTACCACTACAAGAATTAGAACCGTCGCCCCTAATAAAATTCCATCGAGTATCTGTACATTCAGGAGTAAGTCAAATTAGCAATAGATAACTAATAGCTTTTATCACTGAACATCTTTATACTGTATAATATTTGAATATTTCAAATTTATTTTTACCGCTTGCGTCCAGCCGATGAAAAGAGCCCAATTTCTCGCGTTGCAGCATACAATTCGCTTGCTTCCCATAATTTGAACTGCCCGCTTGAAAAAAATATTTTTTATTATGTGTAATTGTATTGATATTGAGCTAGCTGCTGAATTAATTAATTAAAAGTAAAAGTGCTCAAGACGGATCTAAACTGCTTGATTATGCAAAGTAAAAATGCCCCAGTTCAACGACAACTACTAAGGCGGATGCATTACTTAAGTGGTATTAATCATTTGCACAGTTACGCAGATGTGAGTCTCTAATTATAATGTACTTGTAGTTGTGAGTATTAAACATAATATGATGTCAGTTGCTATAAATAAGTACAGGGAATTAAAAGTGAATGAAAGCGAGGAATAAGCAAGGAGCGGCTGGATATGAGTAAGACAGGGTCAACAGTATAAAATTAGATTCAATAGCAACTTTTCCTACAACTATATATGATATAATGTGACCTATGACCTATATATGCGGTTTTTCCTATATACTGCACACTCATTCAATGACCAACCTAATTAATAGTGATAGTAAGTGTTGATATTCCCTTTAGTTAACTAGTCATTATAAAGCGACGATAAGTGTAAGCTCTATATATAAAATTATTTATTTTCATATCATAACGCATATTGCAAATGCAGATGTATGACACATGGTAATGTAAGTAAGTAGGTCGGGTGAGCATGAAATCAGAAAAATTTGCATTTTACAAAATATTAGACTTTGTCGAAGTAGAATTATTGAAAACTAAAATGCAGTAAAATTTACAAAACTTTACTTTATATTGTCATTTAACACTGTGGTATAGAATTTCCCAATCTCTTCCCTTTTCTTGCCTTTCTGCCACAAAACTGGAAGTTCTAGCCGAGCCGAGA
>JAQFZE010001252.1:0-18940 GCA_034695245.1 Dicyrtomina saundersi | reverse complement strand
GTTCAATGTTAGCAAGGGAGAAGGACGAGAGCTCGAGAAGCACACAACCTCCTCCCTTGCTCACCAATTTCGAACTCCATCAAACATCATGGTATGAATGAAGGTATCGCCAGTGTTCGTCGTGCCGCTTTCGGAGTGTCCCGTTTTCGTCGGGAATTGTTCGTGAGTCAGAAGTTAGTGTGTCTTTTTTCGTTAGGCGCGTTTCGTAGTCTGAATATTTGCTTTTTGGAGTAAATGGTGGCCCTTACAAGGCCCGTTGGTCAAGTTCAAACACAAAAGTATTGTCTGGATACAAATTAGTGATAGCTGCGCAAGGTGTCCAAACAGTAACATACCCATGCAATCAAATGGACACGGCAGGGTTTGGACACCTTGCGCAGCTATCACGAATTTATATCCAGACAATATATATACAATACATTCTTTCTTCAGCAACGGCAGCACGTCTTATACTACTAACGTATTTTTGCATAGACCTCTCGGATACTTCTGCAGGAGCAACAGCAGCTGGACAAGTACTACTAACAAGGGAATGACGCGACATGATACACCCAGATTTTAAAAAGACCTATTTCAAAAAATCAGGTTACTTTTCAATAGCAGAGACCCAAAGTAACTCCAGTGCATTTTGCGTTGTTTGGTCACAGTGACCCGCCAAAGTTCAAAAAAATTCAAATTTTGAAACTTTGCCGGCCTATAACTTCTACGTTTTCCATCCGATTTTGACGAAATTTGATTTTTTGTGATCCTCAGTGTGTTTTCTGAAAAGTAATTCCAAGATTTTGAAAATTTCGAAAATTTTCATTTCTTTGAAAAATGGGGGTTAAAAATTGGGCCTCAAAAATATACTTTTTTTGTATTTTTTCAAGAAAAATGAAAATTTTCGAATTTTTCAAAATTTTGAAATTACTTTTCAGAAAACACACTGAGGATCACAAAAAATCAAATTTTGTCAAAATCGGATGGAAAACGTAGAAGTTATAGGCCGGCAAAGTTTCAAAATTTGAATTTGTTTGAACTTTGGCGGGTCACTGTGACCAAACAACGCAAAATGCACTGGAGTTACTTTGGGTCTCTGCTATTGAAAAGTAACCTGATGTTTTGAAATGGGTCTCTTTGAAATCTGGGTGTATCATGTCGCGTCATTCCCTTGTAAGTACACAATCGCCTACAATCTGACTTGGCTTCTCATTCAAACTACTTAATGCCTTGCTTTTTAACAATTATAAAACTTTAGTTTTTGTATGTTCCACAACACAAGGCAAATGTCTAACATGGTCATTACCATAGAAATGTAGAGAACTGTAACTGTGAAATGTACTCTCTGCTTGCATGTTGGGAAATACTCTGGAAATACTAAGGAGCTGTTGCAAGCAGTTCCGCCCTACAACTGGAGAGGCGCTGGTGTGCAAAGTCCCTATACAAATGTAATGCTGAGGAGCTGTTGCTTGCACACACGTAGAGACGGCGCGAGCGTACGCAATGATTTTTCCTATGTATCAGGCCAAACTGAAAAACGGGAGTTTCATTACAATGCTGAGTGCCTATCGTGGGTGTTCTCTACATTTCTATGGTCATTACCAACAGTTACGCTCTTGTCAGCGTTCCAAGTATCCAAGTAATTCGACTAGGACAGTAAGTCCCTTTTACCCTACGACACACAAAGTATATACTCCCCAATTTTCCCTTTATCTCCTGAGTGAATTCGTACCTATCGTACAAGGCTATTTTCTCCACCGCGTCAAAAATCCGAAAATTTGACGCGGCCTGCTGATAATGAGCTGATCAGTGCTCTGCGTTTTACCAAGGACGTTTTACCTACTTGCTTTTGTATCGCACTTCTCTTGTGACACTCAAATGACTCAAATGCAAATCATTTTTAATTACATACTATACAAATTAATGAATCTGCATGCATACCAAATATTCAGACTACGAAACACGTCTAACAAAAAACGACACACTACGAACTTCTGACTCACGAACAATTCCCGACCAAAACAGGACACTCCGAAAGCGGCACTACGAACACTACCCAATATTCCTGCAAACATATCGATACTGGCTACAACTGAAAATAAACCAATGCATGAGGAGTTGTTTGGCAAAACGGGACAAGTCTATCTAAGTACATTTTACAGGAACAACGAATAATGAATAACAGGTGATAATGAACAAAAGGTGATTACTTTTTTGAACTAAATTTTTTTCTACAGGTACTACTGTAACTGACGAAGCTTAATCACAAATCACAAGTAGTTTCATAAGTCTAGACTGACTCCGGAATTTTAAAAAAAAAATTTGAAAAATTTAAATTGTTGGACTTATCCCATTTTGCCTCAAAATCAGTAACTTGGAGGAAAAAGTCCGTGAGATGAAATAATCGATTGAGTTAAAACAAACATTTTTTAACTCTTAAACTTTTTCTTGCACAAAAAAAAACCCACGTGAATTGTCTTCTATAAACTAAAAAACCACTCACAAACCAAAAATCAGAAATCATTTAATAGATTTACCCTGTTTTTCCCAACATCCCTACACATCTTAATAATATAAATAAACGTATTGAGTTGAATTATGCATACCCTCCAGATAGAATCAGATTGAAGCCAAAGAGTACCCAGGGAAGGTACATAGCTTTGAATTGGGTTCCAAACCAGAAATTAACAATCACATCCTTGTTCAGCTGGCACCATATGTACAGCACACTTAACACCATCGGATCCATGAGTACCTAAAATTAAAATGCGCTGTGTTGATGGCTCTTTTAAAGTTTAAAGTTAAACTTTGAAAGAAATTATTTGTTGTTCTATAAAATCACCCTTTTACTTACACTCATGTCCATGAAAAGGGCAGTCAATGTGCACAAACCCCAATTAAATAGCAACAGGGTGGCATAATCGGCCGAACTTGTTGCAAATACACCTGAAAAAGCGTAAACACAAACCTTGCATTCACTACGTATTCGTTCAATCCTACACCACTGACGTTTACACTTTTATGAAAAGAAAGGAGCTGTTTTGGGAAGTAAAAATTACCAGTTTCAAGCAGCTTAGAATAGTTGATCAAAAAGTAGAGGTTAATTAGAAAATGGAAGCCAGTTTTAGGGCTGATAGGATAAAAGAATAAGGCAGTCGCTGGTCTCCAAATCTGTCAAAATTTCAAGAAAAGTTAAACACTATTTACTTAAAAACTCGTCTCAATGCTTATTATGTAATTGACCATTTAAGCATAGTACTTACAGCCTACAGCTATGCATTTCCCAAGTAATTGAGGATTAATAAATTTGGTATATAATAAACCATTATGTAAAAACTCTGTACCTGAAAATTATTGACGAATAGGTCATAGGAAAGATATAAATAACTTGGTGATAGTATACCGAAGCGGCCAAGAAGAGAAAGGGCAACGGTTCCTCCAAACCAGTACCTCGTAAACTTTGGCAAAGAATTAAACCAGGTGCTCACATCATCCATGATTACTTTTGAGAATTAAAATGTCCCAGGGGATCACCTGCAAGCTAATTAATTAACCAACCATATAGTTAGTTGTACAGTTACACTTAAAGGAAGTTATAAAAATATGGGCCTCAGCCCCTCAGCCCTTCAGCCATCATTTCTCGGGTTTAACGTGATGACAGCCGTAAAAACGATGCAGTGCTTCGCAAGGCAGTAGGATAGTGGTACTATTACTGTGATAGGCTAAAAAGTAGTTCGTAGTCACATTTAACTGAAAATATGAATTTGAATTCCCCACCAAATTTAAAAGTTTCAATAGCCATGCACTTGAAACGGACACAATGTTAACAATTTAATTTAAACAGTAAGTATTACCAGATCCATGATCTAACGATCATAGATTATGATCGTAAGGGGTTTTGAAAAACGAAGCTCTATTTTTTAAAATACACAGTAAACTCACAGGTTATTTTGATTCCCATTTTGCACCGTGTTTGCAATTTCGTCTACGAATTAGGTCTAGGAGTTCACAAGATTGCTAAATTATTAATTATAGTCACCTACCCTTGTTAAGTCAAAATTTGAAAAAAAAAAAATATTTCAAAATTTTAAATGTTTTGGAATTCAGAATATTTTAAAATGGTTTTTTATACAAAATTTTCAAAAAATGTGCTTAAGATGTTTTTTAAAAAAATAAAAAATAGGAATAAAAAAATCATTTTAAGCCCTTTTTCGATTTGTCGAAAAAATATTTATCGACCGAAACTCATTACGCGCACCATGTTATTAAGCCATTCTTAGCTTTTTTGGACGCTCTTTTTGAAAAAAATATCTCATGGAAAATCTTGCTATGGTTTGACGAGTTATACTCTGAGAAATGCAAATTGAGGAAAGTAAATTATGTAGATAGGTAGAAATAAGGGAATTTGGAAAATCTGAATTTCTCGCCAATTCTAAAATGTCAAACGACCGGTAACTATTTTCAAATATGAGCAAGTGATAGATCAAAATGAAGGCAATGACGAGTAGAATTATATTTATTAACATTGACTGGGAAATGTTTAAAACTTAAATTAAATATTGAAAATTAAAGGTAATTACAGTTAAAACCCATAGTAAATAGAACAATTTTCAATTTTGAAGGAATTTCATATATTTAATTTTTAAAGAGCTTCAAAGAGTGCATTTTGCGTAGTTTGCTCACAGTTGACAGTGACCCGCCAAAGTTCAAAACAATTCAAATTTTACTTTGCCGCCCTATAACCTCTACAGTTCTCATCCAATTTTAATGAAATTTGATTTTGTGATCCTCAGTCTGTTTGGTAAAAATTAATTTCACGATTTTGAAAAATTCGAAAATTTAAATTTTTTTTGAAAAAATTGGGTTTAAAAATTGGGCTGCAAAAATATACATCTTTTGTATTTTTTTAAGAAAAATGAAAATTTTCGAATTTTTCTTGAAAATTGTGAAATTAATGTTTAGAAAACAGACAGGATCACAAAAAATCAAATTTCATTAAAATTGGATGAGAACTGTAGAGGCTATAGGGCGGCAAAGTATCAAAATTTGAATTGTTTTGAACTTTGGCGGGTCACTGTGACCAAACCACGCAAAATGCACTCGAGTTACTTTGGATCTGTGCTATTGAAAAGTAGCCTGATTTTTTAAATGGGGCTCTGTGAAATCTGTGTGTTGCATGTCGCGTCATTCCCTTGTAAGTAAAAGTTCAGTTCACACAAATAGTTTGAAGGAGACGAAACTTTCCCAAAATTCCATCCCATGTGTTTGTCTAAATTGTTCTTAAAACTGTTCACAGAGACTACGTCTCAAATCGTTCTTCAATTCTCCCCAGGAATATTATTATTATAACACAATGACGTGAACTAATACAGGCTTGGTTTAAACGTTATAGAACAAATAAATGAATTTTTTAAAAATAATCACAATATGATACGGGGTCCTTTGTATTTAATTATTCTCTTCGGTGCATACTTACCTAAGTAGTTTCTAGTTTCCTTCTTGATGACGACGATGACTGTAATTTTTATATTTTATGGACAGACGGTTAATTTAGAGATTTTGGTTTCGGCTTCACAGAACTTGAATCACTTGACAAGTACGTTTCTGGTTTAACTCTCACGTCTTCAATTGTCAATTATACGCAAATTAAACGACAGTTCACCGTAATTACAATTTATTACGACAGCACCCGTCGTTTTTTTCGCTTATAGTAAAACCAACGAGATCGAATCTTCGGTCGAAGTCGAAAAGTTAAAGGAGAGAAACATATAGGAACAGCATTACAGGTACTAAGCTGACTGTAACCAATCAGTGCAGAGAATGAAGTGGACACTTTTTCCCGCGCCGAGTGTGATAGCTAAACCACGTGCTCGTAAGAATCGTATTTAGGAATGGGACATAAATGGCGCTATCGAAATTTACCCAATTTTTGGATCCACCCATCCATCTTCTCATCATCTTAAGCATTGCGTAAACGGCTATCTTTAACATGGGGTGTCAAGTGACCCCCTTCAACGTGGCCTCAGTGTGGGTAACGCCATTTTTGTTCAACCCCGTACTTAACTTTGGATCTTTCTGCTAAGAACGTCAATATAATAATAGAAAGGGTGGGTGAACGTTTTCAGTGCTTATAATAACCTGTGGGTGGGTTTACAAATATACGTTGTTTATAGATGATATGGTTGATTACTTTAACACTGGAAATTCTTTACTAATGCTTCATGTCTGATGTCAAAAAAATACAAACCTCGTTTAACACATTCTACTTACCAAAATATCGAAAGCATGGGAAAGAAGCATAATTTAACTGCGAGTCTGCGAAGCATAATCAAGAGCACAAAGTACTTTTGAGTTTCGGGCTTTAAGTCTGACTTGTGAGATTAAGAAATACATGGAAATGGAAGGCAATTAGTTTGGATTCTCTAGTCTTCAGCTCTTCCGTCTAATCCGTCTTCACTACTGAATGGCAAGTGTGTTGTGTTGTGTGTTACCTGTGTTTGTGTTCACGTCTACAAAGTTGTGGTTGTGGTGTTTGGTATTTGGGTTGTTGCGGGTAGACCAGTATCATAGCCATAAGCCATGGACTAACGTAAGTAGTTAGTCGCCTATCCGTATCCCGTATCTCGTTCGTACCATCGTACCATCTACTTATGTCACTCATTTCTCTTATCTTTTCCTCGGACAACTTTACGACTACGACACTTACGAGGTACTAGGATCTACGATGCGGTTTGAAGTGGACAATTCGCAAAATTTTTTCTTTAAGAAACCTAAGTACTTTAACGAAATATAGACGATAAATATATATACCTATATGCGATACTATACAGGATTTGTGCGATTGGACTCGATGCCATTTATACTAAGTAAACTACGTACTTTATTGAATTTTTTGAATACTCACGCAGTCTAGACTGGATCTATAGTTTAGTTACTGACTGTAAGCCGTACCGAGCGAACGCAATATTAACTTTTACCTTGATGTTTAGTAATGTATTAACTACAAATTAAGTACTAATTGCCAACTACTGTTATAATAACTACTTTGCTTATACACGACAATTCCCCTAGCCTTCATTGAACATTTACCTTGCTGCAACAGCGACACTAACATAATATCATTTAAGTGTGCGTATTTGTGATTGTGCTCTAGTTCTAGTCCAGTGTCCAGTTCCAGTTCCAGTTGGATCCCTATTGCCTATCGCCTCCTATCGAATCTCTCTCACGTCAATTTACGACATTTCATTTTGTATTTTATGTTCATCGTATCGTATGTCGTACTATAATTATAGTAGGTCCTGTAGTACACTACTTCTATTATTTTTATATATATCTTCCAAATCTAGCCGATTAGCCTCTAGCATTGAGCATTGTAAATGGTAAATGTTAAAAATTCAAAATTCAGTGAGTTTAAAGTTTTTATGCAGACAATTGACAATTAATCTGTAGCATCATGTAATATTGTGAATTTTACTATAAAATTTTCACCACTGAGTTCCAGACTGGACTTCCAGTTTTACGTATTCGTTTTGTTTTGCTGTATCATGAGAAGATAGATTAGATAAAAACTGAATACGAATCGGTAATGGTGTATTGATTACCGATAATAATACTACATACTATGAGGACTGGCAATAACAATCACTAGACAAAATGAAGATAATGGATAATAAAGAATGGAATATAACTACAAACTAACAAAAGCAACGAATGGCTAATATCTACCAATTTGCAATAGTTATACATTCTTACAAAGAGTTGCATTTAGAAAAATAGTAAAAAATTAATACGTTTGATTTGATGAATATTTAAGTCTTTGACTTGAGTTGGAATTTTTACAATTGTTTGCCCCAGCAAATTGACTGAATTTGACTGACTGAAAAAGGAAGTAGAGGGAACTATACAGTTAATTACGTTTACTGATTATGTAGTGCTAGTGAGAGAGTCGTTTCGTTAGTCTTGACTACTTACTTACTTAGACTTAGCTATAGTTTCGAAAGAGACGTGTTTTTGCAATCCCTTTCGAAGTTCAAGCTCAAAGCTGCACACTTCTAAAAATTGGTCTTACTCCTGCCCTACTCCGGTTTTGTTTGTTGGCGTAGCTTCACAAAAATTACATTTTGTAATGAAAGTAACATAGAGCATTCTAATTTCACTTCTTAGGCGTATGAGGTAGTCAACTCTTTGGCGCGTTTCTGACTATCAGAAGGCCACAATTTTCAACAGGGGTTAACTGATCAAATATTAAAGTTCTGCCTCTGTACCGGTAGGTCACTTGGCTGTGTATTCCTTTTTAAATTTGAGGCCCTTATAAGTTTCCGCAATTCACACATGTGAAGTGAACACTAGCCTATTTTTCGTGGTATGTTGGTATGTAAACGTAACAATTTTAGTCGCAAGAAAATCAATCGTCATACCGAAAATCGCTAGAACCTTGTTTTTTTTACTCTGGTCTGTATGTAGTAATTCTTTAAAATCTATTAAAGATTTGACTTAAAGTTTGGGAATTTAGTTCTGAACTAACACGTTTCAGGTAGGCAATTAAATGGAAGGGACAGGTATTACGTTATTTACTTGATTCAGTCATAGAGCTGGAATCCAGAAAAGGGAATAGACTGAGAGAAGAATTGACTGACGAGAGAATATTTTAGACCCTTCGAAGGAAGAGAGCCTGGATCTATTATCTGCACATTATTAACAAACTAGGGTAAGTTGTAGTAAACAAATCGTTAATCATTTTAATTCCAAAAGTACCAAAAGCAACTACCAAAAGGTCTCTTCGGTTGCCCTATCCACCACCACGATGTTCTTCTATTCTGCTGACAAAAATTGTATCCAATAATGTATTAATTGCTCTTATTTGTCGTTGACATTTTATTTATTGCCAGCTGACATTTAAAAATGCGCTGAAGCAGTTTTGTGTATAATGTATATTTTGTGTATATACCCGCTCTGCAGAATTTGTGTATAAAATGTTTATATTTGTATCTTTTTAAGTGATTTGGCCCATTGCATCGGTCACAGCGCTTTGCTCAACCAGCGTCACTGATGCCAAACAGTAATGAAAGTGTACAAGGAATAAACTGGGCTATTGTTTATGTACTTCTTCTACAAGTTCTACCCTTCCCACTGTCAAAGAAATATGCCCTAACGTGGTACTTTTTTTTTATTTAAACAAAAATTTGTGAGACACGATACTTCGTTCAGTGTACTTCTATAAGCGTGTAATTCAAAATTAATCTGAACATTCAGTAGGATTCATGTTAAAAGTGATAAGTTATTATTTTGTTCTTGTCTTTGATATAGATATGTGACAACATGAGAAGAAAATACGGTCGAGTGTTGGAGTAACGTGACACCCTTGTTGCTTGTTCCAAGTTTCGGATAAAACTTGAATTTGCGCCACTCAAGATAAAATCCCTTTTCAAAATTAAAGATGTCAGCTGGGAACTTAAATGCGAAAGAGGCGGGGAGAATACGTAAAAAGCATTCAGATGGGGATGTTTTGGACCATATACCTGAATCTCAGTGGTTGCAATATGATGAAACGGATGCTCTTCCAGATTCACTCCGATTCAATTGGTTTGATATCACATGCATTCTTTTATCCATGGTCACCTACATATTTGACCTGGCCATGGACATCTATGTCGCCTGCATTTATTACCAAACTCACAATATTTGGTACTTCGTTCTAACTCTAGTCTTTGTCATAATACCTGCGGGAACAATGACTGCTTTCAGTCTGAGATGGTAAGGTTCCTCTTTTTTATAGTGCTAGAATAATATCGAGACAAGCCGAATTCATGGTAATATATAAAATATTCCTTACAAACTTGACTCACTCTATTGTTTATTCAGGTATGTAATGGACATGGACAATCAAACAATTGAAAGAGCATCCTGCACAAAATGGATCATTCGAACTGTATTTTTACTCTTACAAATTGCTCCCGTACTTCGGTAAGTTTAACGCATATTTTATTTAAACATAGAGTGTAAAGTTTGGAAATGTTGGCTGTAGCTAATGTTGAAAAATATGTATTGTATTGCATTGTATTGTATTTGCTTTATTGTCAATCGCTTCAACATATCGATGCTGGTTTTACAGTGATATCAAGGAATAAATAGTGAATATAACATTAAGATAAGATAAACAAATTAATGAGGGTAGTAGTAGTAACTAGATAGAGTTACAGTAGCTAAAATAGGTTTAGATTGACATTACAAGAAATACAGTAATTGTGTTTGTCTTAAATTACAGATACATTGATTCTCTTATTTACGGATTAAAAAGCAGAGCAGCTGCTAAAAGAGATGATAGAGTTAAGCAAAAATATTATTATACTTACATGGTGACTGAAGATGCTGATGCGTCTCTTTTACGACTATTTGAAAGCTTCTTGGAGTCAGCTCCTCAAGTGACGTTACAATTATACATTCTCATCTATCATTTCAGGGATGAGAAACCTCCATTCAAGAGTGAGAATCAGCGTAAGTTATTCTTCCACTTTGATACTTATATATTTGTTGAATGGGTGTCAAAATGTTATGTCAAATGTAAGGAAATGCTTTGGGGGATTAAAATTTGTTGAGAATACTAACACAATATGTGACCGTGTGTTGTTTTTGTATTTTCAGGTCTATACCTATTGCTGGCAATTTTGTCATCGTTAGTGAGCTTAGCGTGGTCTCTGTCTTCTTACCATCGTTCTTTACGTTATTCACAGCCTGACAAACCGAATATATCATATAAGGGCACAATTTTACAATTTATTTGGCATTTTTGTACTATAAGTAAGTGTAGTTGTAATTACATTTCAATCTTCAAAAACGAATAGCATAACTACACTAATCATGTAGCAAAGTTTCGACATTGTTAGTTTTATAATGATGTCCCGGGGAAGGTGTGCCCTTTCATTTTTTGTCCCCGTCCACCACGCCCAAATGGCACTATTAAGGTTTTAGGAAAGCCTTGCCCGGGGCATCATTATAAAAATCCGACAATAAATTAATTGTTTCGACTCTTATAATTTAAATAATTGCAGGCTCGCGAGTATTTGCACTAGGAGTGTTTGCTTCTACTTATCCCATCTTTCTTGTCCCTGTCTGTGTTGCTCATTGGTTGGCCATGCTTGCCTGGTTAATTGTCCAAGGAAACCAGGAGTGTGCCAATCATTGTGAAGAAGCATTACTGAATTTAGTCGTGGCTTTCATCTATGTGTTTACTTACTTCAATGTTCGGGATGAGCAAACACGCTACAAGTACTTGACTTTCTACCTCATTTGTTTTCTCGAAAATACCATCCTACTATTGACATGGTTTTTCTCATTTAATGTCTCCACACCGGAGATTTTGTGGTTTCGTGTGTCGGGAACTGTGGTGGACTACATATTGTTCTTCCTCGGAATTCTCTGTATGGTGCTCTACTATGTCTATTTTCATCCATCTCGTCAGTATCGCTCCAAAACACAGCAGTCACCCTCACCTCCACTCAAGAAGGACTATAACCTGGCGGGTGGTGATAACCATTCCCAACAACTTCAGTACGCTGTCGCAGCACACGCTGCTGGAGCTTCTGGTGGCGGGGTGGGTGGTGTTCCTTCGAAAAGTCGGTCCGAGTTTTTAACCCGAAAAGGATCTGTTGATCTGGGACACTTGTCCAGCAATCCGCACAGTGCTACAAGTTCCCGGAAAAACGTCACTTTTGCACAGGATTTAACCAAATCACAAGAAAATGTTATCAGTGGACCTCATTGCGATCGGGATGAATCCATGAAGTCTATGTTGCCTTGGAAATCCCACCACAAAGGTAATCGTAATGACACTGATAATAATGAGACCCCCTTATGAGTCTTCTTTCATTAGATTTATATGATATTCCTACACCCAGTCTAGTTTTTCTTAACCGTTTTACCCTCCATCGTTCGTCATCCAAAGTTCTTAATTTATTATGCGTCGAGTACTATAAATATTTAAATATATAATGAATGTTATATTAATATTAAATAAATAATACGAATTCCAAAATATTCCAAAACTTTAAAAATTATAAATAATTTATACAAGGCTAATAGGATAGGTTCCGCCGTTCCGCCAGTAGTACGTTCGAGCAAATGATTTAACAGAGTTACGTTGAATCTTGGCTTTTGTCTACCAAATTGATTCTAAAATATTTTTTGATTCACTATAAACTGTATTATTTATTATTTTTGTAGGACTGCGCACAATTGCTGCAGTCGAGTATAATTAAAAAAATATGTCCAGGGAACTTGCATTTAAAAAATATTAAAATATAATACTTAAACACCCCTTTCCTTCAGCACCTTCAACGCCAAGAAAACAAAACCAAAACGAGTAGTAGTAGTAGTTAATGTATATAATAAAAATTATTATTAATTATACCTAACGATGAGTAAAATTCCTAAAAAAGTAATAGTAATAATGCTTATATATTTATACGTATTAGGTGTTTGCATTCTATTATTCACACACGTATAAATAGATTTGTATCGAAAACCTTCGTAATGATTAACGTACAATTTACATTTATACAAAATTACGTCTACTGATATTTATTTACTTAATTTTTTTAAAATCTCAAGCCGTTCTTGTATTATATTATATAATGAAATTAAAAATATTTCAAAGTATCTATTGCATTCAAATCACGTTCGCTTCGCAGTATATTTCAAAACTACAATAGTTGGGTAGATCAATTCAAGTTTAAAAAAAAGTATCTCAGTGTGTATTCATTATTACCTCAATTTCTTGCCTGGTTTATATTTCGACTGCCGACATCTTTGACTGTATTTGATCTTCTACATAATTAATTATATTCACATCATGAGTATCGATCATCATTCCAGTCAGTAATTTGATCGACATATTAATACAAAATAAACCTTCGATTATATATACGAACAAACCAAAGCTGAAGGAATAATAATAGTGTTAATGTCCACCATAATTACTTTATTGTATACTGATTTAACAGGCATTGAAATTATTTTAAAATTATACAGTTTTTCGTTGTAAACACCTCAATTACTAATGAGTTTTATATTCCAGTGTAGATATTACTTATGCAAAGAATATGGCGAAGTAAATTTTTTAAATATTTTTTAGTAGCTATATTAGTAGGCGTATGAATTAATTTATAGTATTTACAAGTCTGCATAATATTTTAACACAGTATTTTTGTCCAAGTATGTGTAATGTGTATCATTGTGTTTGCATTTTTTTTGCGGTAATTATGCTATGATTGTTAAATCATTAAGTACAATATAATATTCAACATATAATTAAAGGTATATAGTTCTACATACACATCCCAATAAGCATGGATTCATGCTTTTGCATGAAGTTTATAATGACACTGATGTCGTCATTGCCCACTTCTTTTTTTTAGAGGATTTTAGTTTTGAGATGTGTTTGAAATGTAATTATCATATTATAAATACTATTTTGTAAAATTACTTAACAATAATAAACTATAGGTAATGTATACATATCTTTGCTCTCAAAAGTTAGCAAAAGGGATCCGATAAATAATAAGATGATAATAAAATCAAAGCCTAAAAAACAATAATAATGACAATTTAAATACACAGCCAGAGTTTTCATACGTCAAGCATGAGTTCATTGGATTTGGATTCAAAATAATATTACAAATATTTGTTAGAATTTAAAGTCCATTGTTTTCACTTTTTAACATTTTTTTGCGTTTGTTTTGAAATCAGCTTAAAAGTAAATTAATTAAGCTTAAACTTACAATCTATTGTGACACTAAAATAGAAGAACACTTATTAGTAAAATAAAAAATAGAACTGAATTAAAATGAATGACCTACACAATATAATTTTTGGTACTTATTTAGTTGGTTCGTTCGTTCAACGAAATCGATAAAAAAGCTGATTGTGATATATATTGTAATTGGTAGTACTCGCCCTTGAAATGTTTAGTCTGACGAAATACGAGAGTGAAATGTTAGTGTTTAATTATTTATGTTAGTGAAGTCTAACGATCTCCATTTAATACTGCAAATTACGTAAAATGTAATCACAGTGATGCTTAAAAGTGTTGTACAGAGCAGAAGCAAATGAACAGGAATTAGTTACATAATTGTTCATAATTCATGGTAACTCAGCCGAGATAAAGATGTGAATTACAGTTAAGTACTATCAATAATTACAGTGAGTATATTACTTTAGGTAAGAGTTTTATAACATATATATTAGTAACTGGGAAGAAACCTTGACCGGGGTTCGAATTCTTAATAATAAAAAAAGAGAATTGTAATTGAATTTCATGCACAATGGTTTGGGTGATGTTAATGTTAAAATGTAAAACTAATGCTGTAGTGTTAAAAATAAAATTATATTGTGAACTTCTTTGCTACTGGAATTACATGTTTACACTAATCCAATACAAAAATAATACTTTAACGTTTATAACATACCTTCAATCAAATTGGAGGTGTTGGGTCCAAGAAAGAAGTGGCTGCATAAAATATTAATTATACTACTCACTATATATATAAACTATATAAATTGGTAATCTCTGATTTAAAATATATTTATCTCCGCTGAGAAAATGTAACAAATAGTTATTATTAAGATAATATTTACTAAAAAGCATGGGATTTATTTTTAGATTCGAATTCTAAGGACTTAAAGTTAAAACTCTTAATTAAACTCTACCATATTAAGCTATTCTCTTCCTACCGTTTTAGTGTTTTTTAAATCTAAAATAAAGGCAGTCAATTAAAGTCGTATTCGATATGTGAAACCTATATAGCAAAAATATAATATCCAATCCCATGTAACAAGGTCATTGAAGCTATACATACTTATCAAATTGGAGGTGAAAATGCACTATGTGAATTGTGAATGGATATGGGTTTAATGCCCCCTAATGATATCCGTATGAGTACTGTGCATATAATGTAATACGTAATAACACATTTATAAACTATGTTCCACACACATTATATTAACAGATTATACATACAGCCAAGTACCTGCAACGGCAAGTTATGTAACTGGAAGAGAATGCTAATAATATGAAGGAAAATGCATTAGATAAAGATTGTAAACTATAAATATTTTACTTTATTTATTGGTAGTTTCTTAAATATTGTCTCTAAGTGTGTACTTATCGAATTCTGCTGGATTTTACTCAATGTCAGTGTAAATTGGCAGATGATTAATATTGTCTTTTAATTTTGGCATATTATATTCTAATAAATACCCGGTCTCCTTTTGTACCTGGGTCTGGGAGTCCAATTTTTGTAATAATACACACTCCTTTCGTGCCCGTTTCTATATATTTATGCTCTAAAACTCTGGACGGTAATTTTAAAGTTATTTACTAATTGCTGGCTTACATAATACAATTATTGTTAATTGTTCACGGCATGTAATTGTTAACTAGGGAACTATATAGTATGGGCAAAATAATATTTTTGTAATAATACTGGGTCTTTTGATTTTAGCAGTATAATATTCTAATAAATAGCCTGTCTCTTTTTGTACCCGCGTCTACCAGCCTAAGTTTTGTAAAAGAAGCCCGGGTTCTTTATTATTAGAATATTTGCATTATGCATGCTTTACTCAATCGAAATCAAACTCCAATTTTTCTAGGGTGTCTGAAAAGATAGACTTAAAACATGCCGACCTTCGCCGGCTGGACAGAGGGGGTCTAGAATTTAGCATTGCCGTCAAAAATTCTATAACAGTTTCGTGGTTCAACATAATTCATATTGTCATAAAGGCCCGATATCAAAGTCTCGCTCGGGTACTAACGAATTTAAAAATCTGAATAGGTATGTATTAACTAGTAAGTCAAATAGGCACAAGCACAACGCATGAAAATAGAGGGTGGTAATTATTTTTGACACTAATTTTGAAAAATTCAACGTGAATAATATAAACTGTTATTTCTGCACTTTAAATATTATTATAACTACTTGCTTACTTAACAGAACTATTATGAATATATTGAATTGGGCCACTTCCAAGTACATAATTATTATGTATGTGGCAGTTCTGATTACAGTCCAGTTTCTATGAAAGCTAAACAGTAGACGCAAATGTAGAGAAGTGGTAAATAATGAAATCATAATTATGGCAGTGCTAATTAGTAAGTAATCAAAAATATGTGCCAGGTTAGTACAAGCCAATACAATAATGTTTTCCTTAAGCATATTATGAATTACAGAAACTGAAGTATTTATCTGAGGAATAAAAACATGTAATGAACAGAATTTCGCAAATACTCGTATTTACGTTCATTTGACGATTTTGTTAATTTAGCAGCATCTCATAATGAAGCAATGGAAAAATTAAAGTTTGTTTCAAAAAAGTGTATTGAGCATAGAAGTCTAAAACAGAATACATACCTATTATCACAATTTAAGAATTCACCAGCAACAAAAATAAGTATCCGAAGTCATTGTTTACTAACGTTTACAAACCTTTTTCTGAGCTTTGGTAAAAACATACACGCATGTTAAAAAACAAAAAATGCAAGTATTTATATTGTGGCGCGATCACAGTGAAGTTCCTACGATGCAAACATCCGTCCCATTCGGCACCGGTACAGACGCTACATCCAAATCCTTTTGTGATTTATGTAGTAAAGCTGAAGGTATCACAGCAATGTTTCGGGGAGGAAAATCCACTTTACTTTTGACCAGATGAATAGGAGGAAGAACAGAAGATCTACAAGCACATTTCATTCCTGATACGAAATTGTAGGATCCAATTCTAGCAGAACAATTAGGACAGTTAATTTTTCCTTTCAGCCAGCCTTTGTAGTCAAGAATTTCGCCAAGCCATTCCGGTTTAGTTTCTTCAGGAATGTACAAGACTTCTGAGCTGCAGGATGAGAGCTGAGCATTTTCATCATAAATCTTCGAACCATGAGAGTCTTGCAGTGTCACTGTAAAACCGTTGCATATTTTTAACTGATATCCAATTAATACTCAAGTTACAAAAATTTGAGCACTTTTTAGTATGCAGTTCTTCAGGCAAAATAAACATAATTTCATGAAGACATAACTGGAATTCACACCCACAATGAATAAAATGAGTAATAGATGCCAAATGCCATGGTCCCGAAAATCAGGACCCAAGTCGAAAAATTGTATTTCACTAGTCGGTATACGAGAGCAATACGTAATTACCTTGGGGGTAAACAAATAACTTGACTCTACACATTCGGCATTTAACCGGTATATCCACATCCATTATGACAATATTATCAACTTTAAGCCACCTTACTCAGTAATTATTTTGATATTTCTGCTCGGATTAAGATTACGATAGCGATTAAGCGTCCATGGACATCCCTTGAGATCGCCCAAGAATCTCGATAATCCTAGATACAAAATACAAATTGTTCAAGTTAGTTTTAATTATTTATTTTCCAATTAATTAATCTCCGATTTACATACAATGATGTATAGGTACATGCAAATTTTAATGAATATTAGGGATGACATGCTTTAATTCTTTATCAACCCAGAATAATCATTTAGACAATAAATTATGTAGATAGGTAGGAAATAACAGATAAGCAGGCAACATTGCGTATTCACTTCAACTAAAGAGTAACCGTATACTAACTTTCATTGACTGAAATCCTTACAACCCTTGAAACTTATCCTTGAAACCACTGAAAACTGAAATCCTAACCTCAAATCTAACCTCATAATGTAACCAACTTCATAATGTAACCACAACATGCCACAAGAAAGCATATTATTAGTTATTATCGGTCATCATCAAATATATCCTCCGAATAGTTGTTAATTATGAATCAAACCCAAATGGGTATTGGGTGATTCCAAGCGAGTAAAAAATTGCCGAGAGTATCTGGTAAAACAATATCTAGTACATATTACAGAATGAAAATACTAGAAGTTTTGAATTCCAGACACAGCTAGATACAATCAACAATCCTTATCGACTTTTCCACAATCACAACTCACCAGAAAGACCAAACGTAACGAACTCCAATACGTAAAAATTAAAATTGTTAAATGTGGATGCAGAATAATATTAAAGTATATACAAACTTGCTAGTTTGCTACTAGTTGAAAGCAAAAAAAAGCGAGAAAGTTGGATCACTATTTTTATGGCCGGACCGGGCAGTTCGAGTTTCGGAGACTTCGGAGTAAGTTGAATTCATGGACACATAATTACAAATATCCAAAATTCCATCCAACATTTAGGAAAATGTATAGGAAAAGCTTATGTATTCGCATTCGGTAATGCCGCGTCCTAGTCTCATAGTGATTCCTAGCCCCCAATCCTTAGCAATGCTGCATAATTTTCTAATACAGACAAATTCACTTGAAAGGAACTCCGCGGGACAGACCTAATCTGTCCCTTATAACCGGATTCCCTTTTAACCGTTTAAGGGATTTCCCATTTAAGCGGACTTCAGTTATCATCAAAAATTTAAGATTTTGGGTGTTGTTTGATAAGTCCCACGCCGGGAAGTCTTGCCCCAAACGGGAAGTCCTGCCCCAAACGGGAAGTCACGCCCGGTTCAAAAATTTTAGTTTTTTAAATTAGTGGGATGGGGAAAAGCCCCCTAGATTGCCCAAGTCGGAAAATAAAGAAGAAGAATGCAAAACCAGAAATCGTAACGAAATTATACTTTTCTCAATATTTTATTTCGATTACTATTTGATATTATTAAGCACAGTAATCAAATCAACATGAATTAAAATAATTTAGTTGGTGTTGTTAATTATTTATATAATAAAGGTCAGAAATTATAATTATTTGTAAGAAGCTTATTATGTGGTGTCCAGCTTTAGTAAGCTTTCACATTTTATTTCTACATTTTTGTTGACTGTTAAGGCTACTTCTACACTGTTGGCCACCTCTTGAGGTTTCTGTCTTACAGTTAGGTTAGGTTTGGGGGGGGGGGGGGGGGGGGGGGGGG
>JAQFZE010001251.1:0-18940 GCA_034695245.1 Dicyrtomina saundersi | reverse complement strand
ACGGAATGTGCTTGCACAATCCACTTATTGGGTATGTCCTAGGTGAATTTCCTTATAGTAAATTATTCTAATTGGGACAGAAATGTGTCGATACCTGCCTGCTTTAATGATTATCGAGTGCGAAACTGTGTGCGTGCTCGATATGAAACCCAAAAGATACATACATACAACACACGAAATATAATCATATTAATTATTATTATTATTCAGGGATTTTATTGATCTTTATAATTTAATTTATACATACACAGTCAAGTAAACAAGTAGAAGTTAACAAAACCGAAAACGTTAAAAATCATTTAGATAGAGGTTTCAATCTAATATTTTATAGTAAAATAGGTAATTTAGTAAATGTATTAGAAATTTATCAACGAAAAGATAAAAAAGCCTAGGCCTAATAAACTTGTGCTGTAAAAAACTTATCTACTTATTGACTTATTTTTAAATAATTTTAGAGCAAAAAATAGTATGTACTAAAATTCACTAAACTTAAATTCTTGTCTATTTTTTTGGTTATACGATTAATGCCAAATGTTTTAATGTAACATTTTTATGAACTACAGACTAAATCTAAATATTTATCCGTTTTAACATTTGTTAACTATTTCTTTATTATGTCTTTGAGTTTCAGCAAGAGTTTTAATTGTTAACTGTTTTAACAACTTGAATAACACCGCCAGCGGCAGTACTAACTCTACTAATAATAGCAGTTGCTTTAGTTTTTAAAGGAATTAGATCTAAAAAAGGTAAAACACATGCTGTTTTATTGTGTTTTGGTAGATTTGTAATAAATGTTTTACATTAAACAGTTGTTAATTATATATTTTAATTTCCTTTTTTTGATTTATTTGAGTTTGAGTAAGACCTATAGGATACACATTTTCTGTATTAAATTTAGCTTTATTTAAATGTAATGTCACACATTTTTATTTGTAAAGGCATTTCCAATATCAGTATATTGTTTTCAAGTGAATATTATATTATTTATTTATACTCGCAGGAAAAAAAGAAATTTTACAAGGTCAAGCCTTACCAAGTATTCTACTAATACGTATTTATACATTCAATTTGCATCTTCCGATCGCCTGATGCTATAGTAGATAATGCTCTCTAAAGATAAAAAAAGCAGTAGCATTCTTAGGATCATTTTCATTAGATGTAAAATTTATTTTAATTAAAACTATTTACTGTGGTTATATTAAATAAATATACATTGGGTAGTTTATATTAAATGAAAACATACTACCATCTGCAACACTACAATATTCAAATACTCAAATATTAGATTTTTGATTATCTTTGCTATTAGTTTGAAAAACAACAGCAAAACCTAAAATCTTTTTTGGTTTTTGTAAGAGTTGTCAAATAACGATTTAAAGACTTTGTTGATAAAACAGGAAAGTGATCTAGTTGTTTTATGACAAATTTATAAGGCATTTTAGGGCGTAAAACACGTAAACTAGATATTTTAGTTGATACCTTTTTATTTAATTCTATAGTAGGTATACGCCAATTTAATAAAGAAATATAAATCATACTATCAGCAACATCAAAGGTAGCTGCGTTTGCTTTAGTACCAGATTAAAATATTGGATTTCCTCTATCTACACTATTAAATTGTACAGAAACGTTTAGACCAGAAAGTATTTTGCCTATGAATCCAAAAATATTTAAAAAAAGAATTATAAGTTTCTGTTTTTCTTTACCACTTGCATTATTATTGTTTTTAAATAAAATATATCATGTTTATTTGCAAAGACAGGATTTTTATCTTTTGTAGGGAAATATTTGTCATCATCTAAAGACCATGCTTAAGAATGCCCTTTATTTGAACTAAATACTTCATTTTATTTTAAAGGTCATTGTACAAGACTTGTCAGCCTTAAATTTTTAAACTTATCAATCAGGGTATCATCAAATGTTGATAAAACCTAATAAAATAAAAACATTACGTCATTGATAGCTATTGTTATTAATTCTGTACCCGTATATTGTGCTTCGTTAGACTTTTTTACTAAATTAACTGGTATAATAAAGTAGCGTTTTAAAAAATAAAAAGTACTTATCTACATTATCGACTCTATTTATAATTGTAATCGGAACAAATTGATTTATGTGGCTACTTTCTTGCGATAAATAATCCATAAACCTACAGAATATAATTGAATTAGCTGTAGTTATTGGTTGTTCAAGGTTTAAAAATGTCCTTAATTAGTACTTCTACACTGCAAAGTACTCAAACAATTATAGATAAACTATTGTATGCTAACCTTTGCCTTCTATAATTTCTTCAGTATTTATTTATAAAAGGATTAAAAAATGATTTATTACAAATATTACGAGGTGGCTACGCCTGCATTTTAATTTTTAAATTTCAAATTGTATGTATTCAAATTTTGTAGTTTTGTTTTCCAATGACCCGCTTCGACTGCTGTATTTAATGAATTTGTAAACTCATCAATTCTTACTTTGCGCAATACATTCATGTTAAAAAGCACTTTCAAACTTAAAATTTGACGTTCTGCACCGCAAAGTAATCGAAAAATTATAGATAAACCATTGTTAGCAAACGTTTGCCTTCTATTACTTCTTAAGTATTTATTTATAATATAACAAATAGATTTATTAAAAATATCACGAGGTAGCTACACCTGTCTAAAAGACTACGCCTGCGTTGTAGTTTTTAATTTTGTGTTTTATTTAGTTAAATTGTGTAGATTTGTTTTACAATCACCCGCTTCGACTGCTTTATTCGATATGTAATCTTTTTTGGACGGGTTACGTCTGGGTTTGGCACAGCCTGATTTAAATTCTTCAGTAGTTTTAAAAATGTAATCTGTATTGATATTACTTTATGATAGATTGAGAATATTATTATTAATACCTCAAAGATATTACAATTGCTATTTCCTAACCTGTAAAATCTATAAGATTTAAATTTTTAACTGTTATTTAAACATCTAATTTATGAATTGGTTTTTAGTGAGGTATAGAATAAAATAACAAATGTCTAGCTTTTGCCAAAATTTTGGATTTAAGAGGGACTTTTGGTGAAACCGTATAAATACATATGGAAGGAGTTCCATTAATCATACAACCAGAAACGAAAACACAATGAACTAAAACATAATTTACTGTATCAATATCAATTACTGTATCAGAAAAATATCTAACAGCTAGTAGAATATGTAGTGCAAAACCAAGAAGTATACCTATTAAATTATGCGCTGTAAAATCAACGACAAAACCAGTTAGAATTTTTATAATACATTTTATTGTAAATAAATCATGTTTTTTTATTGTTATGAAACCGTCCACATTGTCTATACTTTGTGCGTCAGCTTTATTAATTGTGTTATTTTTATCGAAAGCATTCATCCTTCGAATAATTCACCTGTAATATTTATTTCATAACTATTTCTTTCTAAATGTATGAAGATATTCTAATAAAGTCTGCGGTATCACCATTTTTTAATCTAACATTATTTTTTTAAACATCTACATTCAGAATGAAGCAATATATTGATAACTTTTTTAATGCTATTTTTTCATTTTGTATTTGTATAAGGTTTTTAAAATAAACAGTTATTCTATTATCGGTGATATTTAATATTATATCAGTTTTATTTGTTTTATCAGACCATTTTATTTCTTCAAGAATACACTTCATTTTGTTTTAAAGTTCTTTACTTTCCATTTATTAGAGCTTAAAAAATTAAGTGCATTGCGCAATACAAGCTAAAAAAGTAATTTAAAAGAATAGTATATATATTTGTATAAGGTATTGATAAAAAATGTGCTTTAAATTTATCCTTAATTACATTTTCTCGTTTTTATGTATCGTTTTTATCAATATTTGTTTCCCTCGTGTATATTAGCTAATGTGGTTTTTTGTTTTATTGCAAGAATTCTAAAATTATTTATGACAAAACGAATACAATTATTTTTTTAATCAGGGCTTAGCTCATAGTGCGTTGCATGCTGGAACCTATTGCTGTTTTTAAACTTGCTTTATCTAATCTGGTATTATCTTGTAATCAATGTCTAATTACTCTATTTTTTTGCCATAAGCTGAAATAATACTCCATTTTTAACCTTTAGAATTTCCTAATTTACCTTTAAGTGTACCAAATGCTTTGGTTGTCAAAATAAACCACACATATAAATCTGCATCACTAACATCATATTTTGCATTTTCGAGGTGCATTTTAGTTATTAATTTTCATAAATTAATTGTCATTTTTCTTTTCCTTCCTAATTTTTAAATAAAATCGTCACATTAATATTAAATGTTTTTATTTTCAATGTAATAATCATGTGTGTATATGTTTAATCATTAAAAGTTTCATTAATAAATCATCTTTAGATAAGTTGCCTAAATACTAAAACGACCTTTATATTTTTGATAAATAAGTTGTGGAACAATTTCAAGAGCTAATTGTTCCTCTTGCTATTTCTAAACTGCTTTGTTTGCTAAAGCTAAATTTTCTATGAATTGGTCCGTCTCTTCTTTAAATTCTTTTACTTTATTGTATTGATGCAGCCAAATATCTCTTAAGTGTTTATGATTGGTGTCAGCATCTGTTTAAGGTAAAGCTAATTCTTTTGATGTATTTTTAGCCTTATTTTTAACTGTATTAGTTATATTTTGTAAAAGGTTTATTATTGGTGCGGATTTTTTCTTTTGTTCTAATGTAAACGCGAAATCACTTGTTTTCTCAATGATGAGTTGTGCTTTCAATTTTCTATTACTTTCGTTTTCCTTTTTTATTAGACGTGTTTGACGTTTCATTTGTTTTGTTACACTAACACTTAGTAATATAAAATATTTTTGTTTAGCGGAGCATAGCCCCTTACCTTTGGCTAAAGGCTTTTTAATACGAGCGGTTACATGTTTTTTAGCAAGCGTTTTAAGATCGTTTGAGGTTTTATAATGAATAGATTTTCTTACTTTCTCAGGTGTTGAATCGACCCAACTATTAAAATAATGATAATATTTATTCGATTTCACTAAAGCTTTAATAATATGGGTCTTTTGTTGTTTGTTTCTATTATACAATCATATTCAACATTGTTTTCTTTCTTATTATATGTTGTGATTTTATTCGCATAATAGGTGCCTTTAATTTTTTTGTTATGATAGACAACAAGTTTATAAATTTTTAAATTGGTTCGTAGAACCTCACTTGAATACAGTGTTGCTTTGGTAGATTGTAGTTAATAACCTCTATAAAATTTAGTACTAAATAAATGTGTTTTAACTCGTTGTTTTACAACTTAATCATTATTATATAATTTATTTGAAGTTTTTAATTCATTAGGTCTACATTTGTATACACTTGTAATTCATTTGTTAGTTTAATTCTTTCAATTAGAATCAATCTTATACTTGTGTGTTTTGAATTATTATAATTTGATATAAGATCTAACTAACATCTAACTAACTATCTAACATCTATTTAGTAGTTTCTTGTTTAATAATATATTTATACATTTTGTATTCAATTATTCACGCGAATATTTCTACGATCATTGCTTTTGTCTCATTTGCGGTAGTATACCAGTTAATATTAAATTTTTTAAATAAAGCTAAGGTTTTTTGCCTACTGTATTTGGTTTCTTTATCACTGTGTAGTTTTTTTGGGCTTCTATACGTTTTCAATACAATTTTAAACGAGTTTACTACTTCAACAGCATTTTGTAGGTTTTACAGGTATATTCAAACATTTATAAAAAATTATTTAACTGTATTTAGAAAACGTATCAATAATTAAATTAAAATATCTATACCTGTCATTATTTTTAACTCATTCTAGAGGCATAAACACCTAATCGGCTTGCCATATTTAATCTCTTTCTAGTAACTAATAGCTTTTTCTTTTAAATTTTGTTAATTTCCCTGAATGTTTAGTATATGTATGTTGATTGATACTCTCTGACTATTTTAAGTTTCATTCCTGTTCTTTAAGATATTTCGCTTATACCTACAAAACCTGTTAAAAATGTTTTATATACAGAATCTAGAATTTTAAATCCTTTACAGTGATTTACGTCTAGTCATGACGTTTTTAATCCAAGTCCTAGATTTAATTTTGGTTTAATTACACTTTTAGTTACGTTTTACTTTTTCACTTAAAACAGAAATTTAGCGTGATTATTTAAGTAGTGCGACATTATAAAAATGGTTTAAATATGGCTTTAAAAAACCGTTAATTCGCGGTTTTTTAAAATTTTTAGAAACATGATCAACCTACTTGCAAATTTAGACCAGGGTGTTCTTTGAATTTAAATAAATAAGGGTTATACAAAATATGTCACTTAGTGGGTTTGAAAAGGGAAAATTCTTTAGTACAAAAAAACATAAAATATGACTAAAAATTTATTTAATACGTTTTTTGTGTGGTTTTCTAAAGTGTACTTGAAAATCCGGGCCAGGGTGACCCATATACTAACTTCAATAAAGAAATGTTCAAAGCAAGTAATATATTGGGCAAACATTCTCATCTAAGAAATAAGATTAACTCATAATACCGCTAAGCTCTCGTAGATAGATCAAAAAAAAATCAATGAAGCTCTTAGGGGAATTAGAATCAAATTTAATTTAAATTTATTTATCAAAAACTTAACTATGTTTACTAAACGCGGTTACACTTACAAATTCGTTACAACTATTTAATCCAGCTGCAATTAAACGAACGCCGTATCAAACCTTTACAAAGCAATGCCGATTAGCAACCTTTATATTCCCGAATCTGCAATTACGTAATTAATAAAAACATATTTAACTACATTACATTTATTCTTGATTTATTGTTTTAAGTAACATCGATTAACAATTTTATCCAGAGCTATTTAATTAGTTTGCATTCAATTAATTTAACATTTTATTGAGTTTTTTATTTTGTGAACCTTGATATTTATTTTAAAGCAACGCTTGCAGTTCTTACACATTAAGTCAGAAAATTAGAAAGTTTTTCTGATTTATAATTACGCACAATATAACTTTTTAAGTTAGGTATAAAAAGACTTGTTATAGAAAATCAAGAACAATCTTCTTGTAAATAGAGTAAATTTGTTAAATAATGTACGCAATGAGTTTAATCACACAAGTAGAATGTGGTCACTTGTATTTAAAAAAATATTATTTCAAGTTCAATTAAAAATTATTTATTGAAATTATGTTTATAATATACTACGGCACTTTTCTGTGAGACTTGTTATCTATTTTAATTTTTGACTTACTTTTACAAGAAACTAGTTATCGAGTTCAGTATTTATTCTTACTTGGTGGTAATCATTATTTTGCTTATTATTTATTTTACATACAAAACTTATAACGCCACATATTAGTTATTTGCGCATCTTTTGTCAGGTATCTATAATTAGTATTAAACAATTAATATGCGACGCAATTTTGAAAGTACATTATTTTTATACGTAAATGTTTGGTATGAAACTGGAGTTTTAGTATTTTATTCATTCTAATTTAATCTTCTGACAACTAATTAATACCGTGCCCTATTTATTCTATTAGGCTAAACATTAACAATAGCTTTTCGACAAAATAAAACAACCTGTAAGTTTATTTCAACATACTTATCTAAAATTTTAAAACATTTAGGTTAAAATAACTCTATACAACATTTATTTAAAATTGATTTTATTTTATTAAATTATTGTATTTCATTTTATTTTAAGTACCTAATTTTTAAAAACAACAAAATTGTCAGTTTGTATTGTAGGTCCAGCTGAATTGACCAAGAATTTGCAGCAACTTGTACGTTCAGGACAAGGACAAAGACCAGGAAACTACAAATTTTAATTTGACGACAATCGTTACTCTAAATGAACGATAACCCAGATTTGAGACCCAAGCAGTGTTTTCATTCACGCAAATAACAGATCATGGCAATTTTGGCAATGATAAAAAATCATTGACAAACAGAATTAAAAGTAAATTGAACTTTTTAAATGACAAAAACGACAACTTACTACCCACTGCAGTTACTCGAACTAGTAGATTAGCTACAAGCAACGGGCAAAGCATCCAATTAAATAAAACCCTTAAACAAAAACTATTGCAACGTGTTGTTTTGGAAAGTAAAGAGATGAAAATTGAGTTAGGAATCGACAATAAAAACGTTACTATAAGGAACAGTAGGAAGACGAGGAGAAACCGAATATTTTTGATTCTGATTCTAATTATAATTTTAAACTTAATACACAACTACTGAACCCAATTTTTTTAAGACACCTGACAACGCTACAGTCGAGCTTTTAAGATGTTGTTTTAATAAAATATGTATAAATATTCGTGTAAACCGTTTTACATAATGTATGGCGTGTTTACTTTCTCAAGCCTAATACTTTGGAAAACGACTACCCTAATTGGGAAGGCAGTTATTTTGAGCTGTGTATTCCGGAATTGCAAGCATTATCAAACATAACATCAAAACTTGATAAAATTAAACGTTGAAAATGATTAATGTGTGTACATTTAGTAGATAGTATCTTTAAATGAACCCAATGGAATTATTTTGAATGTACGTACACTCATTACATAGTATACTGGAAATGAAAATGTAGATAAAACTCATTTTGGTGTTGTTTATTAGGTTTTTTATTTATTAAATTATATTGCATAAATTATATATTAAGAGACTGAATACAAACTACTTTAAATTCTCACACGTATTAGAGCATCATCTAGCTGCATATATATCTATTTACATTTCGTGTTTACAGTGATCTTCCACGCATATGCAGACAATTAATTTTAATGCGTTTTCCTGATTAAACCTCATGAGCTTGTAAATATGCCTTTACCACACCATCTAATAACCGTATATTTTGTATTCATTTTACATACTTGAAAACTTAAGTAGGTTTTTACCGTATAGCTACATGTAGTACGCTTTTTAGTACGCTTCTAACTGATACATGGGGCCGTCGCACATTATTCTCCCCATTTTTGGGGGTAAGTCCATTAATTGTCAGCCTTATGACTCTTAACCTGATTGGTCAATGACCTTTGACATTGTGACCAGTCAGTGACCTTAGGTAAAGGTAATTGTTTTATATATATGATTTTAACATTGGGGGCTGGGCAACTCGTGCAGTTTCTTAGTAAGTTATTAAAAATAGGCTCTTAAGCATTGACATCATTTTTTATATAAAGGACTTTCTAGCAGAATTTTTCTTTATAGGATTTAACATGGGTGAGAGCAATAGATGTGTTAATAGTATTACTGACGTACACTCCAGAATAATTATTTTTTGACATGATCCAAGATTTGTTTTTTTGATCCTCAGGTCAGCCTTGCCTACACATATCAAATAACATCCGTAATGTGAGTTGTTTGAACCAGGGGTGTAACATGTTTTTGTAGTAACATAACATATGAGTAGCTTGCATTTTGTGCACTGCATATAACTATAAAACCAAAACCAGGATCACAAGTGAGCGGGACGCACTGGTAAATATGGGAGTGTTCCTCATATGCGCATTTCCAAACCAGTTTCCGAGTTTGTTTATATTTCTACCAATTTTTCTTAAATCGTTGCGCGTAATATTCGTCAAAATGGATAATGTATAAAGTCATGATGATAAAATTCTTAAACTAAATTATGAAACCTAAATCTAAATTATGTGATGATGCGATAACGCAGATGGTAGAGATTTTTAGAGTGGAGGTGCTTCCACCACATCCTATAAAGGATATGAGCCTGTGAACGGAGATGAAAATAAAGACTTCTCTTTGGAAAAGAGTTGGACATTGGTAGGCCTCCCGATTTTATAAGCTTCTCCACTAAAAATCTAAATTCTCATCATTAGTTTCTATTTAGCATTTGAGTTTTGGATCCGGAATATTAAGGAAAATTTGTGAATTATTATTGAGTTTGTGGTCTGGTGGTGTGAGTTGCGGTTTGGTGGACCTCAACTCCATGTGGACCATGCTGGGGAAGGGTGTCGGACAACTCTCATTGCACACCGAGCTCCAGGTATCAATGAGGACCAACACTATCCTTCCACCAGCAAGGCGAGCTTTCACTTTTGTTCAGTTTTTAAGGATTGAGAAAATAGTGCAATGGGGATTAAATTGGGAAGTAAAGTAAAAACATTACGAATTTAGGTGTAATCCTAAATAGCTGGTGCTAAGGGGAAATTGTTAATGAAGATATAGGTATATAGGAACAAATAATTTACAAGAGATTCCACTGTAGTGAATTAGGAATTGGAGAATACGTATGGGAAAATTAATGTTTGAAAAATAGGAAGATAGATAGCTCGAGAAGATATGCAAGACCCAATAAAGGTTTGCGCCTTGCCAGTTCTCAAATTGAAAATCGTTCAGGACATGGCGGAACCGGGCAGTCACCCTTGGCAAACGGACACTGATGGTGACTGACCATCCGTCCATGAACCAGACAATTCTGCTTCCATCTATGTATTTTTGGAGAATTAATTTGGAGTAGAAAAGAGGAGAAACAAATATTAAAAACTTGCGAGGAAACGGGGGATCGATGATAGGACTTGAGAAACAAGTGATAAATAAAATATGTACGTATTCAGGAAGACAACCTGGTTCAGTCATGGAGGTCCTATTAACTTAAGGATCCTCAATGACTAATACAGGCGGAGAGAGGGGAAGGTTTAAGCGGGACAGCTGACATTGGATGACGGACCATGTATTCAGCCAACCCCTTCCTCCACATCTCTACATACCTTTTTTACTTTTGGACAAAGGGAAAAGGGAAATTTAAATATTTGCCATAGTGTCACATTTGTTTCATATGGAAATCAATAAATGGGAAGAAAATCTGAATGTAAAAGTAACAGGCCAAATGGGGAAGCAGTGACGGTGTGCGACGCAGCGTCACTGTACTCATTAAGAGTAGAAAAAAGGAACCATGTTCAGAGAACGGCTGAGGATGCAAAGCGATGCGGATTGTCAGCCGCCTCTTACCAGACTTCATTCCACACTATTGGCTAAATTTTTGCTAAAGTGATATTGGACAAAGGAAAGAAAATGTGAGTGAAATAATAATTACGGCTGGGTGGTGTAGTGGACGTGGTCGAGGTTGAGTTTCTGACCGTGTCCATACAAAGGCGAGCTGGAAATGTAGCTTCAGGTCGACCGATATTGCCAAGCATTGCAGGCATTTGGTCGACCAGCAACATTCACCAACCTAGTCGGAGAATTTTACATGTTTTATTTATTTTTGAGGACAAAAAAATTTAATAATGGTGATTATGAAAATGAAATAAAGAAGATAGGGGGTATAAGGAGTTTGTTTTTATGGGAATAGAAGTTGGATTGGTAGGTCAATGTGGGAAGCTTTAGATCAAAAACTCCTCACAAAGACTCCACCATAAGGCTAGTTGGCCGGAAAATTCAGGGTGCACGAACCATGAGCTGGACGACAGCACCTAAAACTGTCCATCGCCTGACGGACCTCAATTGCCAATCTTCAATTTTTAAGAAAACGGCATTAAAATTTGTTTTAATGAAATTATATATATATTATGGAACTTAACTAATGATAAAGGAAAAGAGTTTAGAAAACCGCGATTTCTTATTTTCCTCGCATAGGCATCTTTCCTAATGAGTGGAGATTGGTTCAGAGAACCACATCTCTTTGAGAAAATGGTGAGACATGAATGAAAACTGAACTACAAAGTATGATGAGGAAAATTGCGAAGGACATATATGATCAGTTGAGATATTACGATTATTGTGCACAGGTAAATCAGAGAACGGAGAATGAACTCACAAATTAAGCATTCAGGATAAATCATGATAGTGAAATATTGGAAATTTGAGAAAATCAACACTTAAGGAAATGAGAAGACAGAGAACAAAGTTATTATAATTAAGAGAATAATATTATAAAATGAATTTATTTACGAAATAAAATTAAAGTAAAGAATTGAAAAATCAAATTAATTCAACTTTTCCGTGTAGCAAACGGCCACACGACAAAAATCTTAATGAAATAAAAGTTAAATTTACGCTTTGAATTTTGGTTTTCGTCCACTTATATCTATGTACAATTGACTTTACGTATTACGGTTTGAACATGGTTGGGGGACGTTGGCTGGAAAATCTTGAGTGGAGGGGACTGTTTTGCGAACGCTAAGAATTTTAAATTTTACATTTTGATCCAATTTTCTTATATTTAACAATGGCCTAATATTTTAATCTCATAATTGTATTTATTTTGATCACTTCTTTTTAATACTTTAATTTATTTAGGGGATTTACAGAGTATGGGTCAAATGATAAATAGGGAGAACGGATTAATTAAATTCACTGAATATTAAAAAGGGGATAAACAGTGAAGGGATTTTGGGTGGATCAACAAGAGTTGATCCTCCTGTAATGCCTTTTTCGTTTTTCACCAAGGTTTTATCAAAAAATAGAAAATTTCGAAACTTTACAATTTTTAGAACAATAAAGAACGAAAAACGCTATTAATTGGTTATACTCTGATCAGAAAAAACTGAATTAAAATCCTAATTGGAAAATCTAACTTTGGCAACGGAGAATACTAGAATGTGAGTTGAAAAAATGGAAAATTACTGAGGACCAGACGGCGCAGTTAAGTTGTTACTGTCTTGGTGAGAAAATCTAAATTTTACTGAATATCCTGAATAGTGATAATAATAATAATAATAATAATGATTTATTGCCCAACAAATTAATTGCATACATGAAGACAGCACCCATTAAGGTTATTCAGTACAAGGAAAGAAATAACAGAATATTGAATTCAGAGATAGCAGGACAGTGATACGAGCTACTGACTAATTGTCCAATAAGTTAATTTTTACTATTATAGTGGTTATCTAACTTAATTATTTCATTCGAGGATAGTAAATTTAGTTGATTAATAATTGTAGGAGCAATGGATTTGGAATAGCGACTACGTTTACAGACTACAGTACTGAAATGTTTCTTAGATCTAGTTGAAAAATATGTTTTATTACAGGGATTAAGGATGTGTCTAAATCTATTCGATTTGTACAATGATTTGCCCAATTTTAGGCCTAAAATAGATATACGATCTGCTAGGGACTTCGTATTAAAACTTTGTAGTATAATATAATTGGTGTTAGTAACACGTACTCTTGTAATTATCGATAAACATCTTTTTTCTATTCTAATAATTCTTTTCAACTCACTTTGGTTAAGGCTATTCCCCCAAATGGGGATATCATATTCCAATTGCGATCTAACATATGTTTTATATACATTCAATAGTTCATAACGTTAAAAGCCAAATTGTCTTAATTTAAGTAGCATAAATATTTTACTACTAGCTTTTTTAAAAACATTATCAATAAGATTATTCCACTTTAGTGCATTGTTTATTGTTACTCCTAGGAGTTTACTGGATTTAATATTAGGAATGACGACATTATTAATTTTGAGTTCAAGATTGCTAAATATTTTCCCTTTACTTTTATCTATTATTAGTACTGCACTTTTTTCCGGATTAATTTGCATTTTAAGGTCGTTAGACCAATGGCCAATATTGTCTAACAAAGAATGCATTTTAAGTTCACTGTGATACCTCACTTTTTCGGCTAATGTTAAGTCATCAACAAATGTCCCATTACTATGATTAATAGAGTTGTCACAGAATTTCGAAATTTTTAGTAGGAGAGAATTCATTAGGATAATGAAGAGTAGCGGGGCCATTTTGGTACCTTGGGGGGTCGCGTTACTAATTGGCAAACAGTTCGAAAAAAGGTCCTTGTTTTTTACACATTGTGAGCGATTACTAAGGAAACTAACTATCCACAATATGTCGTGTGGATTGATTTCCATATGGGGGGCAAAGCAGTGAAGCTGCTGCTCCATGAGAAGTCTGATGAAGATTTTTGCTGAGGTGTTGGGTCGTTGAGAATTTAACCGGTACTGAGAAATTTAGTTGGAAAATCTGGAGTATTTAAGGAATGGAAAATTTGAACTAGGAAGTTCCGTTGTGCGATGTGTTGTGGATTCTGTGGGAAGGGACGTGGACAGACTTCGGTTTTTACTTGAGCGTTGTGGGTTCTTATGGGAAGGGACGGTGGCTGGAGCTGCTGCGGAATTTACGGCGTTCTGGCGGTTTTAATTTGGCGATCTCCAGTCATTTCGTCCCTTTTTGATTTGAACTGAGTAGAAATCTCTTGAGTTTTGGTCTTCTCTGGCTGGTAGATGGCAAAACGTGTTATCTACTGGATGGAGAAGCTAACTTTATTTTATTGGCATTTTTCATAACCTTCTCAACGATAGCGTACGTACAGAATAATGCAAATACATAGTGCTTTAGCTAGCTGACTTGAATTAATGATTTAAAGGTATATTATGGGTCGACTATATTACAATTAAAAGTCAGCACAGAGTACAATAAGTGTAGACTTATAGGCGGCCCAATGGTGCTTTAAGTCGTTCCACCGTAGGACTGATAGGATATACGAATACCACAACTGATGTTCGCTGCAACATACCGTACTATACGCCACCTCAAATTGTAGCCAGCGGACTAACGTAAATCTGACTATAACTTGCCTGTTAGAGGTTTGCTGGGATTACTATATTTGTTGCTGAAAAAACAAAATTATAATAGAAGTAAAAAATAAAGGTTTTCTTCGAATTCAGGGTTTTCTGGAGTTTTAAGATGCTGAGCTTTAGCTCATAAGCATCTATTGAAATGGTTTTTGGATGCTGAGCTTAAGCTCATAGGTATCTATTAAAATGGTTTTGTATGTCTGTCTGTCCGTCTGTGGGTCGTGCCCTATAGGTCACAGATTTGACCTGATCTTTTTCAAATAACGTTTAAACGCTTGCAAAAGCGCACGCGCAGTGCTCTATAGTTTTTGGTCAAGATCGCAGTAAAACGTTTTCCACAGTTAGCAGTTAAATGGAACAACTTTCAATATTTTTTCAACTTTTTTTACAAAAACTGATGTTGAAATCACATTAGCATCCATAGTTAACTTCATTTCTAGGTAGGTACGTTGTGTGTTTTGCATGTTTCATGATTTTACACATAAAAAACTCCCATTTTACATTACCTGCCACGAATGGTGTAGGGGTTGGGCATCTATTCAAATAGTTTATAGATGCCGAGGTTAAGTATCTATTGACATGGTCATGTCCGTCCGTCTCCTGTCCGTCGATATGTCTGTCTGTTGGTCGTGCTCCACAGGTCCTAGTTTTCAACTCATTTTTTTCAAATTTTTTTGAATGGACTTGATATCAAAACGTATAGAAAGGTTACAACTTAATAAACGACTACAAATGCAAGGGCAAGGTGCCATATTGTTTTTGGCGTTGATGAAACAACCAGTTTTCAAATAATTGTTGAATAGATCCATCTCAAAACGCATTGAAAGGGCACGAACAAAAATGGATGAAATATACATTAGCGTACATACGTATTTATAGACCTGGAAGGTGAAACTACGTTTCTTTTTTGCGCGCTGCAGAAGTACAAGTATATCTAACACTATTGGTAATAAAGCAGCTAATCTTTAATCCGATAAAGAAAGGTGGGGGGGGGGATGTTCCATAAATAACGTCACCCAAACTATCATTCGTTTATTGGAATGGTCCATGAATGACGTTACCCAAATTACTATTCTTACATTGGGAAAGTCTATAAATGACGTCTCCCACAACATCATTTTTTTATTGGGGTGGTCCATAAATGGCGTCGCCCAAGTCACTACTTTATTGGGATGGTCCATACATGACGTCGTCCAAATTATATTATTGCAATATTCCATAAATGATGTCGCCCAAAGTTTTATTCTCTTATAGGGATGGTCTATCAATGACGTTACTCAAATTGCTATTCTTATATTGGGATAGTCCATAAATGACGTCGCACACATTATTCTACTTCTATTTAAATGGTCCATAAATGACTTCGCCCAAGTCACAATTTCATTGGGATAGCATATAAATAGCGTTGCCCAAATAACTATATTATTGGGATAGTCCGTAAATGACGTCGCCCAAATCATTACTGTTAATAATTTTTTGAAAAAAAGTTATGATATGCCAATTTAGGAATAGCTGCCGCTGATTATAAAATACCAATGTCTATTAGATTATCCTCGATGGTCCCTACAATAAGGACCTACACATTCATTAAATCTAATATTCGCTGAAAGCTTAGCATCTACTTCGGGCCTACGGTAGACAAATTTGGCGCGAAGCGCCGGATTTTTCCTCTCAATCTGAATTGTTTACGGAATTTTTAAAAACCGAAAAACGATATTTCCTATTTTGGTAATTTTCAAGTTTAACTATCCTTCAGGAAGTAGTTTTAGTGGCAAGTTTAGCATTGTAACACCCTGTGTATGATGCAATATTATCCGAAGCGTCAGAACCGGGAAACTTTTCACGTTAATAAAGAATATGCCTGCCCCCCTCCCCCGCCGGGTTGAAAAAAGCTAATGTTTGCCCCTTACGAAAATAGGCTACGACGCCACTGAATTTTACAAAATGTCGTCTAATTATTGCTTAAGTAATTTCCCTTTAAGAATTTGAGATTTCTGAAATCCAGTATCCCTTACCAACAACAATAATTAAACAAAAACATAAAACAATAGCTCACCGTCATCACTACTTGAAGCTCTTGGACGACCTTTTGGCTGATATTTGAGCTGAACTTTGCGATTTATGCCAGAAAAGTACCCATACCTTCATTGCAAAGTATGTAAATGTTAAGATAATACTGTTGTAAGCTCAAATCTTTATGAAAGCAATTTAAAACCTGAAATAAACTTACATTTCCAACACACTCTTAAGCTGGTCCAACTTCCCTCGTTTTTCTTCTATTTCGAGATCTTTAGGATTCTGACTTTCAGACAAAAGAAATCTTGCTATGTCAAGAACTTCCTGCAATTGCTTAGGTCGTTTAAGCTTAACATTATTCTCTGGACTTCCTCCATATTTTTCAAACAGTTCAAAGAACCTTTAATTTTATTTAATTAAGACAATTAGTACTACTGAAGAATTTATTTTTGAGCTCAAAATAAAATAAATAAAGGATGCCTAGTACTTGTAGTGCCTAACTTCCATTTTCATTTTTTGCTTAGGGGTTCTATCACCATGTCTAATAATTCCAACAACGCATCTCAGCTCCATCCTAGAATAAAAATACACAATGTATGTATACAAAAACACGTAAAAATGTATTATTTATTGAGCGATATATTTAGCTTTATTTCATTTCTTTTAGCTCACATTTTTCCAAACGTCGTAGGTACAATTGGAGGATCATCTAGTTGAAAAGGGATAGCCCAAGGAATATGTAAAGTAGGGGCCAGCTCTCGAAGGATCATATTGCCTAATATTCTAGCACAATCATCGTAGTACTTGTTGGAGTTTTTTACAAAACTGAAACCATTTACGTCACAGACGTAAGATTTCCCATTTGCTCTGAAACAAAAGTGATAGTTTGCATAATTATGAATAATTAAAAAAATAAAAATAGAATCTATATGTACACTCAAGTCGTAGTTTTACAGGGTATACGGGTTTTACGGGTTTACTGGTTTTACAGGGTATACGGAAATTGTCCCACCCGTACATTTTACCCCCATGCAGTAACCCAGGACATTTTCCCCCCAGTCCCAAAATAAAACTAATGGTATAAGCAAGTACACTTAATTGTTACTACCTATTCACATAATTTAGTACATTGTTGAAATACTAGGCCGATTTTGACGCGCAATAGCTTATTTTGAAGCTCTTAAAAAAACAAAAATCCGATATTTTTTTGTTTACTTCGGACCCATACAACACTTTTTATACAGTTTTTCGAAAACAAAACCGGTTTTTTCACAAAATTTCGCTAACTGTTAAAATATCTCGCTGAACTTGAACATAATTAGAGTATGCTAATCATTACCTTTCGAATGATGTATCATTTGAACCCACACTCATTGAGTCACCGGTCTAAAAACCGAATTTTCGGTTTCGACTAGATTTTTGCGGGAACTTCAAATTGTCTCCAATCTCTGTTATTCTAAGGGAACGGACACAAATTCGCCATCCATGTTGAGGGTAGGTCACGTTGAAAAAATTTGACACTCTATGTTAAGCATAGCAATTCCTACGAAGGTGACGAAGTGGGTGGGTCCAAATTGTCAAACATTTGAGAAACACAATTTGTGTCCGTCCGCAAATTGGTTTAAGTTTCTAATTAAGTAGGCTGGCGTCATTTCCGTCTAGCCCAAAGGTTTGAACAGCCAAGCTTTTTCAGTTTTTTTTCATGTAGATACAGGTACAGTGCAGTTGAACCTTCCGTCTACGCATTAGTTAAAGTTGAATGGTTTAGATTACTGAGGGGTTTCATAGTATCATGAATTTTTATCATTTCTACCTATTTACATATTATTATGAAGGAATATATATGAATAATACTGAATTATGTGAATAGGTAGTAATAATGAATAGGTATACATTTTCTTTTTTATTACTACCTAATCACATAATTTAGTATATTGTTGAAATACTGGGCCGATTTGGACGAGTTATAGCTTATTTTAAAGCCCTTAAAAGAATAAAAATCCGATGTTTTCTTTTTTTAAATCGGGCCCATACAACACTTTTTATAGGGTTTTTTCAAAAAATCCCGGGTTTTTCACAAAATTTCACAAACTGTTAAAATATCTCGCTGAACTCGAACATAATTAGATCCTGTTAATCATTACCTTTCGAATGATGTATCATTTAAGCCCATACTCATTGAGCCACCGGTCTAAAAACAGAGTTTTCGGTTTCGACTAGATTTTTTCGGGAACTTCAAATTGTCTCCAATCACTGCTATCTTATGCGACCGGACACAAATTTCGTCACCCATGTTGAGGGTAGGTCACGTTGAAAAAATTTGACACTCCATGTTAAGCATAGCAGTTCCTACGAAGGTGACA
>JAQFZE010001250.1:0-18942 GCA_034695245.1 Dicyrtomina saundersi | reverse complement strand
TTTGGAGTCGGTGCTAGGAAGTAGTGCGAATATTCTACAAGAAACGCTTAGTTTGAGACAGGTTTTGCAAGACAGAATCAAAAACATCATCAATGCACTAGAACACGCACAACACTTAAACTCAAGAAGCTCCTACACAACTGAAGAAAAGGAAATACTCAGCCAACTGATCCAGTCACTTGCCTATGATTTATAAAAGCTAATACATTTCTATAGAAATCAGAACTACTTGATTTTATATAAGCTACAAATATATTTCATACATAAAACAACGAGAAATAATTTTGGTTGTCGTCTCAAAAGCGCATGTAAATCATGATGGATAACCGTCCCATTTATTTACTGTGGGTGGGAGACGTTGAACTATAAAGTAAAGGAATAAAATTAACTTACACTATGAGTGTTGGCTATCGAAAAAAATAAGTGAATAATAATATTATTCAAAAGTCACAAGTTGACAAAAAAATAATAATATTAAAGTTGAGAAACAAAAAAAAATATTTTGCTGTTGAAATATCAACAAAGTTGATGCGTTCATACAATCTCACAGCCAGACTATGGCAACAGCAAGTAGAGTCAGATTCAGTGTTGGATTACAGTGTAACATACAGTTACTACATTAAAATAAACATTATAATAAGCATCTCCCAAACTTCATTTCGCACAACTGAGTGGCAGTGGGAGATTCGATATCGTCTTTTTTACTCTCAAAGCAGTTCTTTCTATTGTAACACAACCCGCAATAGTATATGTAGTAAAAATAAGCGAATTTTTTGTTGTTTTTCAACTTTAATATTATTTCTGTGTTAAGTTCTGATTTATGAATATTACTAGACTTTAGGCCTCGTCCAGCCGGGTTTAAGTGCGCCTCATGTGACCACTGGCCAGAATTACCTACTGTGACCCTCCTGTAACTTGTCTCGGGTTGGTGACGATTAGTCCAGACCCACATACACATCATTAGCCCAGTTTTAAATAGTTTCCCGTTTGTTTTCTATGCGTGAGACACTGTCACCAACCGTGGACACGTTACAGGAGGGTCACAGTGGGTTATCCTGGCCAGTGGTCACATGAGGCGCACTTAAACCCGGCTGGCCGGGGCCTAAAGTCTAGTTAAATATATTTTACTTGCGTCATGAATTTTTAGTTTTTATCCTTTTCCGTTTGCCTTCTTTAATAGGAAAATTTAAATAATTTTAAGTGAGTACGCATTTGATTCAGTTTTCTTTGATTGCGGAAGAATATAAGATAGAAATTTAGAGTGTGCGTGGTTGTACATATTTGTGATTTATAAATAAGTTATTCCCATTTCTATACATTTGTTTCCATTTATTTTTTCGCTCGTACGTTACTAATTGGAAAGTTTAAAAAGGCGGAATGAGATAGGTTGCAATATTGTTCAAAATGTGGCTCTTTTAAGTAATACTTCAAAGAGTAACCTGTTTTAGTTTTTAGTCTTGGTTTGTAAAATGCAATTCCTACTAAAATATTCGTACTTGACCTGCACACATTCGAAAGAGTGTACTACGTTTTTTAAAATTTTAAGCTAATACCTCGGGATGTATTAGTTGCCGTTATTGTTGCCACATGATCTCAAAGTTCCAGTCAATTATAATTTTAGCCTTTCCATTCTTGTAAGTATGATAATAGATACGCTAAAAACCCATCCAATGTTACGGCCAAGTTTCACCTTGTGTTGACAGATTGCAGTGTTAGCGCAGCTGCCAATAATTTTAATTAGAAAAATAGCTAGTTTGAGGTAAGCAATGCAATGCTAAAAGAATGGAAGAAGTATACGCATATTGTGTATACTATGTGAGTTAGGGTTCGATAATAAATAATAAACATCGCTTCGCCTTTGCAGTAGCTCCAGCGTTTACATAACAAAAACATAATTTGTACGCAAATATTTACTGACGGTTATTTTCTTGTATATTATACCAAGTTAATAAATATAAATGAAACATCATACACTTCCAGTCATACTCTAATAAAAATAAATGCTCAATTTTAGTTAAGGTGTTTAAAAATCATACTTAATTCTTAAAACATTCTTAAATATCGTTAAATAACATTAAAACTATTGTCAATGTGTTGTATTAAAACAATTATCTGCACATTTAAATTAGCAGAAAACAATATTGGAACAGCATGGGATTCCAAGCCTTTACTGCACTACAATAAAACAGCACCGTAGTAAACTTATGTGATGTAAATGCACGAGCTTACCAAAACATCTCAGTAATACTAGTTATTTTCAATAATTATCTAATATAATCCTAGGTTGTTAAAGACCTAATAGCATATATTGTGACTTTGACGGCTTTAGAATAACAGGGAAACATACTTAAGGACTAGTTTATTGCACTGATATTGTTATTGCGGTGATATAAAAGTATGTCATTTGTTACAGGTGTGCGAAAAAACTTGCCTTAGTTATTTAGCGGCAACACAGAATACTCTTGTACGTACACTCCAATACTGTAAGATCCTAATGATAATGGCCCCTCGCCAAATATTTTTCTACAGAAACGCCAATAAATGATACATAATGTTGACTACTATGACTAGGCTAGCATTATTTTCTTAAGCTTAATTAATTGGACGATTAAAAACTTTAAACATATAGATATTTGGAACAAGAAGAATATTTAAAACATAACAGGACATCACTCAAGTGATAGAGCTGGCTACATGCTACTTTTATGACTTAAAAGAATTTAATCTTAAAGCATACTTTGGTAAAGGAACTACAGAAATCCACCAAGTTGACCAGAATAATTTGAAAATTTCAAGTTTAGCCACCAAGCCCTTAATACATGAATTACAATCCATACGGGAAAAAAAGGACTCTGTGGTTAAGATTCAAACATTTTCTGAAAAGAACTTTCACCTTTTTCATCCCTTCTTTTTTCTTTCAATGATAACTTCTTTAATTTTTCTGTAACACTAGACTGAATACTAAGATCGAGTTCAAGAGCTTTCACAAAATCCAAACTTGCTTCAGAAAAATTTCCAACAAAAATCCATGGCATTTAGCTCGCCTGAAGTATCCTTTAATGTTGCCTACAAAAAGACATTATTCTCTGAAATTGGAGCCCCTTACACACCGATAGTTTCCAGGACAAAGTAATCTTAAATTGCTCTTATATAGTTTCATACCTTTTAAATGATGTTTAACTCAAGGATGAATTCATAAGACAAAAAGCATAATTTAACAGCAACGGTACCTTCATAAGATCGATCTCCTGGCTCTCTGGTCCTCCTGGTTTTTCTCTACGGTACGAGCACATTTGATTACATTTGATAATTACTACTTATCTAAAAAAAATAGAAGTTTTGTAAATAAATAATAAATAACCAAGTAGCTATTTTAATCCTTTAGTAAATAAAACGTTCTGTTTGTGAAATAAAGTATAAACCTTAGTGCTAACTGCTCCAGCCTTGCAATGGCCTCATGATATGTAGCTGTAGCTGCTGCAATATCACCCTTTTGAAATGAATCATTGCCTTGCTGCTTATGTACAGGAATGGATTATAATTTTTCTTCATTGGTCATCTGCCATGCCTCTCTTTTTTACATACCCAAATTTTGAACGTCCAGCACTTCTGCATGTTGAGAAAAATTTCACATTTTAAATATAATATAGCGCATGCCAATTATGTACGATTTCTATGATGTTCAAACGATTTTTATTAAAAATTGGCAATTCGTAATCTGAGACCATTCACTAAATAAATTTATCTTTGTATGTATAGTATTCCGCAATTTGTGTAACCCGGGTGTTTGGGTCAGGATTATGGTACGGGTTCAAGTCTGACTAGGTATGATTGTGGGTCCAGACAATTTCATATAGTCAAATTGGGTTATAAGCGATACACATATATAGAAAAACCGCATAAAAAAGTCTTTACAATATAAGGTTGGCCAGCTTAGCTGGTAATGTTAAAATTGTCCGGATTTAATCCATCATATTCACATAACCCTTTATCAGTTCCCACCAATATACAGGCTAATTCGGTTGTAATAGATACATTTTGAGTACATTTGGTTTGAATCTTAGATCAATTATAAGGGATTTTGTAAGAAAACTAATAAACATAAAAAAATAACCACAGAAATGGAGCACTACACTCCTTGATCGTTGGACTGAAACTTAAGGAGCTTGCAACAATAATTTTATGGAAAATTACGGTTTTTTCCCGTACTTTGTTTTAGTTATATTGCACTCCGTCCCTCCTAAATAACGTAAGTAATACCCCTACCCCAAGTTGTTGCAAGCCCCCTAATCGTACCTACTACCTTAGCATTCCTAATTTCCTAGTTATCCTAATTTATGTAGATTATCATATTTATAAATTCCAAAGCTTTCTTATTGGTTACTGAAAGTAGCTCGGACTCAAACCTTTGAGTTTGAGTTTAAGTTTGAGTTTATTTTTATTAAAGTGTCAGGCAATTCAGTATATATATACCTTTACTACTACGTTCAGTTTAAAACGTTGAAGCGACAAAAAACCTCGTTTATCACAGAAGAAAAATATCAAGTCTTGCAAAAGTTAAACGCCCATAAGCAAAAGCAAATAGACGTAATAAAAGAGACAGGCAAGTGTTCAAGTGTAAAACAAAAACATTAGAATTAAACAAGAAATACTAGCTATCACATTTCTAAAAGAGGCTGTAAAGAAACTAAAAGTAGAGAAGTCGCTAGACCCAGTGGGGTACCAACATCGAATGGTAAAACAACGTTCTACGGAAATATTATAAGTATAACCCACCAAACGTGCAGTCAAGATCTTGGGGAACTTTAAGTAGCTTATCCAAGTCTTGATAACCGCAGCCCTGATTCATCATACCACAACAATGATGCTCCACTTTATGTTTCTTAGGGTTTTGGCAGTCGCGTAATGCTTTGGATACTATCGGGTAGTTAATTATAAACTGCAATAGACCAAGTTTTAAAGTATGAATATTTAAAATCAAATTCTAACACAATGTTTTGTAGGTACATACCTAACTAAGTTACATGTATGCTGTCAACGTGCAATGCATCAATGTTTCACAAGTTCTACTTCGGCTCAATAAATTGATAATTCTGCATTCGCGACATTCTAGTGCAGAACGCACAGCTTGAAATTTTACCAAACCTAAATGAGGTTAAATCGCAATAACTGACCTCGACGATAGAATGTCGGTTACTGAGGCCCATAAATAATCGTATTTAAAAGCTGACCTATTAGCGATTCAATTTCAAACAGGCGTAAAAAGTAAGGTAAAGGAGCTAGAATGTGCAATATGAGACAAATTCCGCCAGTTCGATTTTCCACAAATATGAAACAATTTAAACAAAGTTGTTTTTGAAGGGAAGTCGAGCCAAAATGGTAAGAGGCTTTTCAACAATATTTAAAATTTGAAAAAATAGCGCCAACAATAATTGTCAAACTTTCAAAATTTTAAAAATTCTAAAATTAGTAATTTTTCTGATGTAGATTATGTGTGGCGGGTGCCTAGGAATGTAGACGAGGTATAGCGGTGGTAGCTGGCGGGTAGTGTGACGTATATATTAGGGAGGGAAAGGGAGAGGAGACATGCATATATGATAGGATGGAATGGGATTGTAAATTATATAGGGACAAGCATTGATATATACAGTCAGCTATGTAATAATATAATATTATAATTCAAATATTATTATTGCTTATGTAGGTAGATAGGTACTTTATATAGCAATTTGCCTTGCTTTGTGTGCTGCGGTTGGAACAGTGAGAGGGGAATGGACAGCAATTGAAGGAAATAATTTGAATAAAAAATATAAGTATTAAATACAGACATTGTAAGTAGTAGGTAAGTAGTAGGTATATGGTATATACGTAATAGGTAGGTACTGCCACATGCAGATTTGCATTGTGTCGTATGCTGAGTATAGTAATGTGAAGGAAATGTGGGCTTTATGCGGGATGTAGGTAGGTAGGTATATACATAGGTATATATACATATATATATATAGGGACTTGAGCCCAATGTATGTAACAGTGAACGGGGCTGTCTTTAGCACTTGAGTAACGGTATTAAGTGGTGAAATGAAGGTAAGGGGGGAAAACGGACCCGGGCAGTAGTAACATTACGGTAAAGGGACTGCATGGTTAATCATACAGTGTGCTGTAGCCATAACAAACCCTCCCGTCTTCCTCCTGACTGTTTCAAATGAGAAAAATAGTATATAGCGGATGTAAAGATTTTAAAGTTTGTTCAGTAATAAACCATCTTCGCTCCGAACTCTTCGCTTTGCTTCGCTTTGCTTCGCTTCGCTTCGCCTCGCTCCGACTACGACTTCGACTTCGACTAAAACAATCGTACATACGAATTGTTTCGGTATCGTCTCACGCGTTAAGATCCAAATGACTTATGACCTCCGCTTTCGCTTCGATTTCGACTTCCGCTCTACTACAAACTACGAATGGTACAATATTTTGTACTTTACTACTCGCATAATAAAATCTATTCAATATTATAAACTCTTCGCTACGAATAACTCGATGTACAATATGTTGTACTTTACTAATCGCATAATAATATCTATTCGATATTATAAAACTCTTCGCTACGAATACCTCGATGTACAATATTTTGTACTTTACTTCTCGCATAATAATATCTATTCAATATTATAAACTCTTTGCTACAAATAACTCGATGTACAATATGTTGTACTTTACTACTCGCATAATAATATCTATTCGATAATATAAACTCTTCGCTACGTCTACTTAAATATAATACCCCAACAACCAAAACTTTAAAATAGAGAATTGGTGTTGTTATTATATGCATCATGTCATATTACAACTGCAACTATTTACACTTCGCTACGCACTGCTTGATGCACAACATGTTGTGCTTTACTACACTACGCATATATTAAATACACGTATACACATGTAAGTTGTACTACGACTATTAAAATTCTACTTAATGCTTTGTGCATCTTGTTATGTTACAAATGCAAACATTTACACTTTGCTACGTACTACATGCTTCCACGGCAGACTACGCTTCTATACTCTTTGAATATTGAATAAATTTAATGCAACACGACAAATAATTGACAATAGTAGTTAGAACTTTGTATACTTAGCATAAGTTAGCATGCAAACTACACTCAACAGAAATACATATGTATATGCCATTTGTTCTTATGCGATTATCACAAAAATACAAAATTGAGCTTTTAGACATGTAACCTACCAGGGTCTATGTAATTAGACGTGCAGAGTGTGCTCTGAAAAGTTTTAAAACTTTTGGTGTTGCTATTTGAAATTTTTAGTTTCAACGCGATATTTAGACTCAACAAAATATGGGTTATTTTATGTGCAAAACAAAATTTTCATTTTCGCTCTAGAAAAAAATCACTTTTTTGTTTATAGGGCCAACTAAGATTTTTCAACGCTAATATTCTTCTATGATTTTTTTAACTCTAAATATCACAAAACATTTTGAAAATACGCAATAATTAGGATTTTAGGTATATTTTATTGAACCCTACTTTTTAAAACCTGCTTGTTAAATCAATGTTGCTAAACGAACTTTTTATATTAAACCCGATAATTAGACGTTATCAAACATAGGCTTTTTACAGCATAGTCGTTTTTGTGATTTTCGCTCAAAAAGTTTAGGGTTATTTTAAGGGTAAATTTTGGGGTAGTTTGAATTTTTTTTCGGACTGACTATTTTTTATCGATAGTTTAAGCTTGCACGCTTGCCATCTGTAAAAACAGAATTTGAAAATTCGAAAAAATAAAAACAAGATCGGACGGGCCGGACAAACCGATCTACCCGATACAGACCCTATTTAGCGTTAATCTGAATAGCTCGAGAACCAGTTGACGTTGAAAGATGCGGCTAGCGCCATCTGATAGATCTTACTTGTAGCTACATTCTGAGAAAACAACAACACCGTGCAAAAAATACTACGCGGGTAAAACTAATATTTCGGTTTTCATATGTATCTTTTGAAGTAAATGCAATATTCCAGTTCTGTTTTGAGATTGTCATTGTGCTAGGCAATAGACAATTAATTACATAAAACAATCATATGAAAATGTCATAAATTTATGGTTTTTGTGTGAACCTGTATAAAACTATGGGATTTTCGAAAATGTTTTTGTAAATTCTGGTACTATTCCTACTTTTAATTTTCCAGTTTCTATCTTTAAAAATTTCCTGTCTTCGCACTTGCTATGTTCTTATTTAGGTTATGTGTAGTTTTTTCTGCAAATAGTTCACAAAAGCTTAAATAAAAAAAAATAGGTAGCAAATAGAAAAAAAAGATAAAATATAAAATAAATAAATAAAATAAAGACACTGTGAGTACCTAGTAGATAGTCTGTAGGTAAAACTTCGGTTCTTGCTAGTACCGTTTTGTATCTGTTAGTATGCTAGTTGTAGTAATTCAAGAGGAACGAGATACAGGATAATAACATACATGTAGGTAGGCAGGTGAGTACAAAGGTACCTATCTAGGGACTCGAGCTCAAAGTATGTAGTATTGTACGAAGCTAGACTTTGCATTAAAGAAACAGTCGTGAATAGTAAAGTAAAAGTAAGGGAAACAGAATGGACCCATGTAGTAGTAATGCGGTGAAGTGGTAGGCAATGTTAAGTTTACACTGCCCTGTACCCCATAGATTTTTTTCCTCACTCTTTTATCTCTCAAACCTGATTGAAAATGTATAAATGAAAACTTTACATTGAAAAACATTGTCACTTGTTGACTACCTCTACGACTACGATCACAACTGCTACCTCTTCGCCTTGTTTTGACTACGACTTCGACAAAAGCAAACATTAATTTGTATTGCTCAACTACGACTTGCTTCGTTAATGTTTTGAATTAGAAATTCGTAAACTGACTTCCAATATACACGAATATAAAAGTATTCTTTACAAATACAGCTTTGACTTTGACTTTCGGCTTTCGCATCCGTTTCGAAATGTTTTGAATTATAAATTCATAAACATATTTCCAGTATACACGATTATAAAAGTATTCTTTACGAATACAGCTTCGACTTCGACTTCCGGCTTTCGCTTCCGCTTTGAAATGTTTTGAATTAATAATTCATACACATATTTCCAATATACGAATATAAAAGTATTCTTTACGAAGACAACTTTGACTTCGACAAAAGCAAACGTTAATTCGTTTCGCTGAGCAACGCCTCACGTCGATAATGTTTTGAATTATACATTCATAAACATATTTCCAGTATACACGATTATAAAAGTATTATTTACGAATACAACTTCGTCTTCGACAAAAGCAAACGTTAATTCGTTCCGCTGAGCTACGCCTCGCGTCAATAATGTTTTGAATTATAAATTCATAAACATATTTCCAGTATACACGATTATAAAAGTATTCTTTACGAATACAGCTTGGACTTCGAAACATTTGAAGTAAGAATTCCTGGTCCTTAAGGCTTCATCCCAAAAATTGTAGAGTAGTTCAAATCCTTTTGCATCTGGGTAGCAGCTAAAGATTTTCAGTATGAGAGTTTTCCTAGTCGGTCTTGCTTTACTCAGCTCTTTAAGGAATTTTGTTCTGGGTGATATATAATGTGGACATTTAAGCATTATATGATAGGTGTCTTCTTCTTCTCTTCCGCAAAGCTCACAGTTGGCTGTTTCAACTTGCTTCCATATCTTCTTCATACCATTAAGGTTGGTAGTTTTTCCTCTAAGGACAATTCTGGGAAGACAAGCTCTCAGGTTCAGTACAAATTTTACTGTATTCCAGACTAGATTCATCTTAAAGTAATCTGATCTTAAGGCATGAGTTTTCAGATTTGCATAGTGCCTTAGTTTGTTGCTGCTCTTTATTGCCTGAACATCCTCGTGAATACAGTACAGTCGATACTTTTCTAGGATTTCTCCTCTGTGCTTTTTAATGTATTCGGTGTTCAGGTTTTGGAGGACTTCTTTTAGAGATGCATCAGCAAAAATCTTTTCTACCTGCAGCTTTCAGTTGTAGCGGGGATCAGTAGCTTTGATCTTCATTACCTCTTGGTAGGAGTTCCAAGTAATGCTACCTTCTTTGGAGCTGATAGTGTTTCCAAGGAATCTAAGTAGAGCTTTAATTAATTTCATTTTTATGCTCACTATTCCCGTCTCTAGCCTGATGTAGTAACCTGGTGTTGAGTTGGATGAGCCTGTAAGTCGTCGTAGAAACATAGTTTGAAAGGTTTCAAGTTTGGCGATGTGGCGGATTCCCCAGACAGGCGCGGCATACATTAATATCGAGCTGACAAGAGAGTTAAAGAGTCAAATGTGTAAGTTAATGTCTCTTAGTTTAGCTCGATAAAAAAGTTCAAATAGCTTGGCTTGCGCTGCTTTGGTCTTGCCAAAGAAGTGATCTTTTGCTTCTTTAAATATTCCGCTCTGAGAAAAGGGGAAGCCTAAGTAGACATACTGGCTTACAATTTCTAGCGGTTCGCCTTCCCAGTTAAACTTAGTAGAGTTACTTATTTTGTTTCCCTTCCGAAAGATCATTACCTTTGTCTTTGATAGGTTGGCTCTTTAGGCGTTTGCTTTAAAGAAACTGCTTAGCGTGTCTATTTGTCTTTGAAGGTCCAGGTCGTTAGAGGCAAAAAGTGTAATATCATCGGCGTATAACAGTATTAGAATTTCAAGAGTGAACATTTGAATTCCTTTTATGCCGCTAGCTCGGAGTATTTCGGTGATTTTATCAATATATATAGTGAATAGTGTTGGCGATAGGGTTTCACCTTGCAATACTCCCCCAGTTCAGCTTATCAGGTCTGTATATCCTTTCTTGCATTTAACTTTAGTCTTGGCTAGGTCATATAGCTCCTTAATCTTTGCTATGTAATGGTCACTCAAACCAGCTTCTTTTAACCTAGTCCAGAGCTTTTCTCTTTTGATTGAGTCAAATGCTTGGCTGAGATCTACAAACAATGCAAATAGTTTTCCTTTTTTATTGAGGGCTGGTCTATCAAGTTGTTTTAGGATACATGTGTACAGTGCAAATATATGGTCAGCACAGCTACGACCTTTCCTGCAAGCAGCTTGGTTCTCCGATATAGTTTCATTCACAAAGCAGAAAGAGTTAAGTCTGTCTGACATAATACAGGTATAAAGTTTCGTGACGGTGTTGATCAGAGCAATTGGGCGGTAGTTACTTGGTAGTACTGGGTCTCCTTGTTTGAAGATTGGAGCGGTTACAATTTCTCTCCAGCTACTTGGAACCTGTTTGGCTTTTGCAGTGTTAAGTAATTGAAGCAGGTATTCGTATGTTGTGCCATCCAAACTCTTCCTAACTTTATTTGGTATTCCATCAGCTCCAGGAGATTTTTTGTTTCCCAGTTTTGTTGTAGCTTTTAGGAGTTCCATCATAGTTATCTTGGCGTCGAGTAAGGCAGAATCACATGTTAAGGCTATGTTACTAGATTGTATTACTTCTATGACATCGGTTTCTGTGGTTTCAAAGACCGTGCGGAAATGGGCATCCCACTGAGATTTAGTGATGTCGTTAGGCCTAAAGCTATGCCTCTTATCTCTTAGCATGTTTATTGCCTTCCAGTAGCTCGTTGAGTCCTTTCTGTGATGGATTTCATTCTGCGCTAACTCATAAAAACCTTTTTTTTTCTCTGAGCACAATCTACGGTATTCTCTCTTGGCGCTGAGAAGTCTTTCTAGACTATCTGTGGAAGGACCACCATGCAGCGTGTCTTTTTGAGATTTGTGTAGATGAGTTACTGTATTGCGTTTAGCAGTGCTACACTTCTTGTCAAACTATTTCAGACCGTAGTTTTTCCTTGTACTGTTCCTTGTTTTAGTGCTCATTCCCACTTTGTTGGCTGTATCATAGATGAGGTTTTTAAGAGTTATAAACTTGCAATGATTAAAGTCAAGGTCTCGGCTTTTTGATCTCAGTTGCGTTTGGAAGTTCATAGTACGTTCTTTATCCCATCTTATTTGGTTTTCGTCAAAAGTGACGAAAATCAATAAAAAAGTCTTTTGGTGTCTGTCTTGCATTCACGGTTGTGATCAGTATTGGGGGATGATCCGATTCTAGGCACTCAATCACAAAAAAGTCGTCGATTATTTCGTACATTCTGTTGTTACACATGCGAAGATCCACTAGACTGCTGCCATTGTGTCCGATAAATGTAGATTTGCCTTGCCGATCAGAAGGACTTTTTCCGTTCAGGACTATGAGGGTGTTTTCAGTAACTAGCTCAATTAATTTCTTTCTTTGTTTATTTGTAAAGGGATCCAAAGAAATTCCTCGGTCGTCAAAATTAGTGACGGGTGCAAAAACGTTTTCAAAGTTGCCGATCCTGCTGTTGTAGTCACCCATAAGCAGGCATCTTTGTCGTTGAAGTTGAGGAGTGTCTAGGAAGAGGTTGTTAATTTGCTCGTCATATTGTGATGCTGGTGGGATATAGGCAAAGCAAACAAGTGTAGGCTTACCTTGGAACATGTATTCTACTGAGGTCTTGTATCGATCTTGATGCACAATTTTGCATAATGTTGCTACGTTATTTCGAAAGCCTACGATGAGTCCTCTACTTTTACAGCTACGTTCTCCTACTGCAGGGGTTATGGTGATAGTGTAGTTATTAAAATTTCTCTTTCATTGATTTCAGTTATACAAGTTTCAGATATACAGAATAAATCCTTGTCATTTTAAATAATATTATAAGTCTTGTCATATTTACATCTTAAAAGTCCGTTTACGTTTCAGTATAAAATATTATGTACATTAGACATATTTCCAGTATACACGATTTTAAAAGTATTCTTTACAAATACAACTTCGACTTCGACAAAAGCAAACGTTAATTCGTTTCGCTGAGCTACGCTTCGCCTTGATAATGTTTTGAATTATAAATTTATAAACATATTTCCAGTATACACGAATACAAAAGTATTCTTTACGAATACAGCTTCGGCTTCGACTTCCGGCTTTCACTTCCGCTTCGAAATGTTTTGAATTATAAATTAATAAACATATTTCTAGTATACACGAATATAAAAGTATTCTTTACGAATACAACTTTGACAAAGGCAAACGTTAATTTGTTTCGCTCAACTACGCCTCGCCTTGATAATATTTTGAATTATAAATTCATAAACATATTTCCAGTATACACGATTATAAAATTATTTTTTATGAATTTGATTTTTTTCTGCGTACATAGGAACAATGAAAGTAATTTTAGAACCTACTGTCACAGGATTGTTTCCGTGTGAGTATTGTACATATACGTTTATATCGAAGGAGCTTCGCAAGAATTATGTAATAAAAAGCCATCCAAAGTACGAACGATATTTAATTTTACAAAACCGTCAGTTTAAAGAATTTCAAAAACTTTTTGAATTAACTGTATTCCAGTTAGGTCAATTAACGTTGGATACAACAAGCTAAATTTTATTATAATACAGCAGCTTTTAGAACATAACGCTAGCAGTTAAAACCATACTATGCTGATTTTAAGTATTAAATTAAAACTTTTATCTGAAATGTATGAATTATTGTATGTATTTGAATTATAAATGTTATATTTTAATAACCAAACACGTTTTTGAAGAGTAAAAAGAAAGTGATATATACAATCTATACTATATGATAGTTGTAAGGTGATGCAATACTGTAGGATTCAAACAATTTACCAATTCTGTAAATATTAGAAGTACTACTGTATTAGTATTTACAGAATATAAAAATTACACATTAGATAAATGGTAAATAATAGAAAACATTCAATGTTTTTAAATTCATGGTTACTGTTGGTTACTGTATATACAATAAAAAGGCAGATCGTAGCTAGTAAATAATATAATGCAAAAGGCAAAAATTTTTGTAAATAACTGTGATGATATAGTTATATAATTATTAAACATTGAACTAGTAGGAATAAGGAAATACATATAATACAGCTATGTGAAAAACCTTTTAATTATTGTTTTTCGTAAGGTACAAATATTAAAAAAAAATTAAAATAGCACAAATAGTAGGTTAACTTTATATTGCAATACGCAGTGTGCAAAATAGAAGAAATAAAATTATATAATTGCACTTAAATTATATTAAAAATCAATGATACGTTGTAGTAATACATAAATACAAAAATATTGAAAATGTTCAATAAATAAAATCTCGGCTACTTATACATTGTAAAATACTTAAAACGTATGGTTTACTAAAATTTGGCGCAGTTTTATTTACAACTATCTCAGTGACAGTCGCAAACTTTTGTATTGATACAATGGCAGAAATTTGTAAATCGTACTTGAATTCTAGGCTAAAAGGCTCATTCTCTGCCCTAAGTGGATTTATACAAAACAATAAGCATTTTCACGACCAGAAAAAAGTTGACAAAGAACTAAGAAAACTACATTCATTTAGTCTACACAGGCCTATGAAAAAGAACTTCAAACGCATAAAAACTGCTGATTAAAAAATTCTAGGGACAGTCTTATCAAAAGCTAATTCTGGATTTGAAAACATACTTTTTTGCATTGACGCGTTTACTAAGAAGCTTTATTGTAGATTCATAAAGAACAAAAAACCAGAAACAGTAATTAAAGCAATGAAAAGTATATTGTAAGAAGCAAAAATAACACCAATTTATTTATTCACAGATTAAGGTTAGCATAAAAAAGCTAATGAGATAACATACAGCTAACTTAAACGTTTTAAATATTTCAAGGTATAATATATAAGGCTAACAACGATATATATATAATAATTTGTTACTTTTAGGCACTGAATTTTAAGCAGAGTCGTTTCGCAAGTTTTTAAAGAGCAAGGAAATAAAATACTATATTACCTATAGTGAGACCAAATCAAGAATAGTAGAAAGAGTCATAACGTCAGCTGAAATACAAATTCACTAACAAGTTTGCTATACAAAACTCAATATAAGGTTGATGCACATACTTTAACACAGTATTTATTTGCTTATTTAGGACCATTTTTAAGAAGGTGGCCAGGTACATAACAGAGAAGCAAACAGACCGCATCCTTGAAATATTTGTAAAAACGTACAACGACACTTTTCATTTAACAATCCAGATATCGCCTAATAGCGTGAACAGTTTGAATGAAAACGATGTATAGAGAACTATGTATTCAGACCTTATTAACGACACTACGAAGCGTGGACCAGTGTTTAGGCCTGGCGACCGTGTGCAAACTAGTCGTACTAAATTAACATTTGAGAAAGTTAAGTATAATATAGCGTACCACGTGAGTTAGAATAACAGATAATAAAACATGTATAAATAGGGAGACTTGCGAACAATCGAGTTATTGTATTTCTATCCTTTACCCAGGCTACAGCCAGAACTTTAGCGTTGAATAGTTCATTGTGAAAACTGTAAACTTGGAAACCATACCAATAACATGCTACCTGGAAGATGTAAATCACAACAGCATTACTGGATCGTTTTATAAAGAAGAGCTCAGCCGATTTGAAGAATCAACATGAATTCAACACTGTTTGTTCCATATTTTACTAATGCTATCAAACAGCATATCAACAGCAAACGCAGAAAATTAGACAAACGCTGCTGTTTCCCATTAGATCGAGACCCAGCAGGTACAGAGAATATCTACATGACGATAACAAGTGACCAGCAAAACAATATTTATACTGGAAACACCCCGTCTAACTTTGTAGCTGTCCTCCCTATTCCTTTAAACCTTGAAAATTACGACGTTGGACTAGTGAGTTTGAAATACACAAGCAGCATACAACCAGCTATAGCTCAGCATGAACCAGCTACCCCAATACGTAGCGTACGTAGCGCTGAAGTTTCTGACCTCAAGCCTATTAAAAAACTGTTTCCCAACTACAAGCCAACAGTTAGAAGTTTTTTTAACTTCCAGAAAAAAGAAACAACAGTACACCAATTTATGACTAGACCTTACGAGGCGTTAAAACTAAATTAAGACAAAGTTCCGCTTAAAATCGAACAAACAGCCCTCAGCTTAGATCCTGAGCAAGTACATATGATCCTTTTAAACGTTTTAAAATCAAACAATGTGATTCTTGCAATCCCTACACCTCTTGCATTGTTTTTCAAGCAAGGCAGATCACGGTTTATGTCAGGAAATAATTTACCGTACGACTACTCACGCCAAGAAGACTTTGAGATTATTCCAATGGGCACAAACTTCAATTTTAGGGCTGATAAATAGAAAGTATGAAGAACGTAATACAGTTATACCAGAGCTTTGAGACTTTTGTAATTTTCAGAAAACTTATAAATACAGGGGATTCTGACTATCGTAAATGTTTTGAACGTTCTGATTCTGAGATGCGTGATCCAGAAAATAATGACACAAATTTAAAAAGTGAGTTTCCTGCTGATACAAGCAATACCAAATGCAAATTGACGTTAAAAGGAAACAATGTTGTGCTACCCGAACCAATTGCACTCTATTTGGGCTTGCAGCAGCACGACAAGTTCTACAATGGCGTCTACAAATCTGAATTCGACTTTGACAAAGAGAAATACAATGAAATTGTAGACTATGATTACATTAACATACGCCTGTTTAAAATGTGTGCACATTATATGCCAATGAAAGAACCAAAAGAAATGGACTTGGAAATGGACATAGTGCATGAAATTAACCGCACCTTGAATAAGCGGCTTTGGAGTGCTACGACTGTACAGTTTAAACATGAAGACGGACAGCTCAGTATTCCAAACCTACGAGAAGACATTACTGTGCAGTTGCAACCACTTGTTAATAAATTCTTTGGGTTTGATGACAATTTCATATTCAAAGAAAGTGTCGTCGCCAACTTGCAGCCAGAATTAGCAAAAAAAGAAGAACAAGAGAAAGAAAATGAAGAATTTAAAGAAGATGTAGAACCTGAGCATACTGAACCAGCTCAGCAAATGCTTGTAGCATGCAATTTGATTGAAAACCAGCTCTATGCTACCCATGCCCTACCGTTGCTGCGCTCAGTGGATATCTCGAGCAAATATAATAAGGAAACAGTGCACAACTTTTTGCCAATATTATATTTGCCGCTTAAACAGCAGGAACAGCAAGTAATACGGATTACTCTTCTAAACGAATACCTAAGCCTTGTCACACTTCCTGAGAACTTGCAAACTATTATAGAATTGCAAGTCAAGTCTTGCAAAGTTTGAAACATATTTAATTTAAAAAGACAGTGTGTCATTTGCGAATCATTTTTAATTTAACTTTCAAACAACAACAACGTCAGCAAAGGTACTTGCAAAATTATTTAAAACAACAGTGCAGTGCTCCAATTTATTTACAACATCACCAAACATGTTGTGAATCATGCGTAAAATTGTGTGTAAAAACGTTTACGACTCTAACGCTGGTGATGCACTTCAAATTGTGGACGAATAACTTTTAAAAGATAGTTTACTTTGTGAATACTGTAAAGGGTACAGTTAAAAACATTGCTACTAAAGACGACAAACAAATGGGGGCTGGAGAAAAAACTGTAGAAGTTGGTCTTGAAAACACATTTAACAGTAGTGCAAACAGTAAAATAGGCTTAGAAAATACCCAAAATTTAGTTCCACTTAAATCGCGACAGCCATCCAAACGCCGTGCAATTTCTCACAAGTGTCGCGTTACTCATTGCCGTACAATTTGTCCTAAAAGAAATAACAAAATAGTAAAACGCAATGTGCCTAATACTCAGACTAGTGGACGTTGTGTAGCTCGTCGTAAACCACAGTCTGAAGGCTTAAGAAAACGCATTGTTTGCAGGCAAGTTCAAACTGGTGGCCGCCTAAGACGTAAACCAGTTACGCATACAAAGCAACGTGGAGAAGGCAGATCATCTACTCAGTTAGGAGCAGGAAGACGAAAGAAAGCATACAGACGCAAATAACTTATAAACAAGTGTATGTTGCGTTCTACTTCGGTCATCAGTTAGCCTACATATAAGCAATAACAGCCTTAATTTTGCAGCTCTGTCTTACCATGGATTCCACACCAGGATTTTACGACGAATCTACAATTTACGAGGGTTATTAAAAATCTATTCACAACAGCCTTATTTTAGACAAGTTGCCCCCAACTAACGTCAGCGTTAAAGATGCCCCCGAGTATTACCCATACTACTCTGTACTTAGCCCGCAAGATAACAAAAATTCCGTTATTTTTGATACTAAAATCTCTGGACAAGTATTACGACTTAAACGGATCTCATTTGGATCTCACATGCCGTGTAATGCTAGCAGATGAAAAGCCAACTGCTGCTACTGATTTTGTCGCTCCGTGTTCGATGCTATTTTACGATTTATTTAACAATATAGAGTTCTATTTAAATGGCCAGCTAATTAGTGACAACTCAAATCATTACGCCATCAGTTCTTACTTAAAAAAGGAACTCTCATCAAATCTAATTGAAAAGAAAAACGGCATGTTAGACCAGTTGTACATACCCAACACGACGCCAGATACATTTACTAAAACTAACGACGGCTTTATGGCTCGATATAACATTGGTAGAGAATCAAAGCCGTCTACAATGGTAGGAAGGCCAGAATCGCCATTTTTTACACAGACTCGAATGTTACCAGGAGAAACTGATATCCGAATAATTATGAGAAGATCCCACCCTGCCTTTTGCATTGATGCAGAAACTGAAACCAGAACCGGGTACTCTGGTTGCCCGTTCCGCGTGGACATTGTAAATGTTGTACTGTACTTGACGAGACAGACAGTATCTCTGTTGGCCATTAAAAAGCATCGACTGAACCTTACTAACGGTACTCTTAAGTACCCGTGTATTGAACCTGAAGTGATGAAATTTGTAATTCCATCCGGCGTGAGTTCACATTCACTTGATAATTGCATCAACGGAAGATTACCACAAGTTATTGTGTTTGGCCTTGTGGATTCTGAAGCGTAT
>JAQFZE010001249.1:0-18942 GCA_034695245.1 Dicyrtomina saundersi | reverse complement strand
ATGTGTCATTTCCATTCGCAACTCCTAAATTCTCCCTTTATAAACTGCAAATCTTCAATTTCCATACCGGCTATCGTCTGCATAGTAGTGACCATGGCCATGCCGTCCTATTTATTTACATAATTTAAGGGAGTTTTTATCAATAAATTATATTTCATACTAGATCCGAAGGTATGCTACTCAGCAATTACGAAAGAATCACAAACAATGAGAAAGCAAAATGCTAGGACAAGATCGATAAGATTCATTTTTGATATTGATTTTATTTCATGAACAAAGACGTTGTTAATCATGTACATTAAGTTGAACATTAACTGAATAAAGTTCCTTCACCAATTTACAGCTGATAAAACTGAAATAGAGAAAACAAAGCCAATGAATATATGGATAGCACATAATATATATATATGGGCCATTCAATCTACACTAAATCAATGTTTTGCCGTACAAATTGCTAACAACTAATTGAATTATACAATAATTATAATAAAAGCAAAATGCGAATGAAAATCCACACATAACACGTAGTGGCGTAGTTTTATCAAATGTACTACACTCATATTTCCGCTTAGTCTAAAATTCGATATTCGATTTCCGATTCCGATTACAACATGTAGGTTTAACCTAGTTACTTAACAGTACTCCATTTCATCCTTTGAATCGAATCAATCATCAATAAAATTTGCAACATAGTAATATAATACAATATAATAACTAATAGTACATATAGTAGAAATAGTAATAATAATTATTAAATCCATTGTTTTTTTGTGAGTTAAAAACTATAAAAATCATAAATAATAACAATGTACACACAATGAATGAAATGGAACGTAAAATAAACTAAAATAAACTTAAAATATGCTATATTGTGCAGCGAAATAGTACACATAATATATGTTTAAAAATATATTCACAAATCAGTTGATTTGAACCCATTACATAACAGTAATAGTAATTTTCATTTTATCTTTAGCCTACGCACATCAAAGGGATCTTTTAAAGCTGTCTGACAAATTGAATCATAAACAGAACTTTTCATGACAAGACTTTCTCTCTAGCAAACTACAATATAATAACATGTAGGCATCATAATTCATATCATAATAATACATAATCCTTACAAATAGGTCGTACAAATAATTATATATTTACCTGTAAATCGCAAAACTAATGAACGTGCTACATAATAGTATTACAATAATAGTAGATTAATTCATTATTGGTCCGCATGACAGAAAAAAAAACGTTCCAGCGAATTTTAAAATTTACGAATTACATAATAATATACTAGTACTCAAGAATTTTCGTGCACAGAACTTAGTTTTAGTTGCTTCTTATATAATATTATTATGCATTAAAGAACTCTTATTCACTATGCAGGGGATCGAACATTAATCTTAACTTCACCGTCCCCAAGTTTCTTCATAAAATTCCATGCTTCGGTTCGTGACTTAGAGGACATGTTCACACTGTTGATGGATACAATGAGATCCCCTACTTTTAATTCTCCACATTTTTCAGCTGGTCCGCCTGATTGAAATAAATAAACAAATTATAATTGAAAACTCACAACACTGATCGTGATTACACATAAATTAACGAAATTATTCATGGATATATCTAAAAAGTAAAAATAGTGTAGACCCAACGGAACGGAACGTACCAACAAAAATCTTTTTCACAGTTAATGGTTTGTCTCCATGGATAGAGCCTTTGCCACCCTCAAGGCTGAAGCCAAGTCCAGCTCCGTCTTTGATTAGCATCACAGTTTTAATTGGACCCCACTTAAAGCTGCTATCCTCATCATTTTCGAGCAAAGAAGCCAAACTTCCATTCAAAAGTGGCTCTACCGCTCGATCCAATGTGACGCTTGTCTCTTCAATCGTTTGAAATCCATTCGAACCAGTGCGTCCTCGTGATACAACCAAAACAACTTCTAAACGAGGAGCCTAGACAAATAATTTTAAAATAATTTTCTTAGTATTTTTTTGTTACAAATATTGGAGCAACCATCCATTTGTTAAAAAATAAATATGTACAAAATAAACGTGCGCCCATGCATCATTAAATCAATGAAGGTCTTACTTTAAGTAAATTCAATGCTTCACGGTGCGTCAACCCTTTCGTACTCTTGCCATTAATTGACAATACCCTGTCACCCCGATGAATTCGACCATCACGATCTGCAATGCTTCCCGTCAATACTTTATGAACCTGTAAAAAAAAATATATTATTAATAATAACCATTATTTATCTCATTTAAGAAAACAATAACAACTCAATTTTACAATATATATAGATTACAATCTGCCAATGTTTATGCTGATCAGTCAGTGTACAAGAAGAAGGGAAAAAAAAATGCTTACAGTGATTTCTTTTGTCTCGTAGTCAGCTCCGCCAGCTAATGTAATCCCTAAACTTCCCCCAGCATACTCACGATGTAAAATAATGACACAAACTTCATGTGATGGCGTCCCAGCTTCTTCAAGCGATTGATTAGCTTCATCAATAAGTTGTTGTAATTCCTGCAATGAATAAAGCAACCCATTTTCAGTGTCGTTATTTATGAACAAAGCCGATTCAATAAACAAAAATCTGCCTCCTCAATGTCAGAAAAGAAAGCGGATACCGACTGACAATGAAAGATAAAATGCCATTAGGCCACCTAATAAAAATTTGCCAGTCCAGCCATGTAGCCTAGCTACCTTTTTTTTCTAAATTTTATTTAAAAAAAATTCTTGTCTTCTGTCTCCCAGTCAATAAAAAATACAAGCTTGAACCAAAACCAACTGATTACAAGGTCGTTGTAGAATCTTTCAACTCATATACTTGCAAATAGTACTTCGTCATTTACTGCACCTCTTTATCGACTTAACATAGCACCAAGGAAGATGTTTAAAACGATTCGGCTAATTAATATCGCCTCTAGGTTTTTAACTTGGGCTTCTCCACATTGAATTAAATCACTTTTAATTAGGCATGAATTGCAAATTTTTATTTTGCAAAGAAGTTTGTAGCATAAACTAGGGTAACGATGAATAAGAGAGCTTGAAAAAAAAAATCAAAATGTGAGACCGCCTGACGAATTCAATTGGAGATTTTATCTCAGTATAATATATTATGCTAGAAGCTATGCATTCGATTTAGACCATGTATATTTATTCATACATAATTTCAATAATGCTTCAGCTACATATATATGTATATATCCCTTGTCTCTTTTTTTACATTCACTTCTTCATAAAGAATTACACGCGTCATCAAAAAAAAGCCTTAAGACATATTACTCTACTCCTTTATGGTCAAAACATATTGTTACTATTTTAGGGTACAGGACGGACAGAGTCATTACAAATCAAACCAATTCCATGACTCAATGATTATTATACTGCATTACTCCAGATTCACTCTTGGACAGCCCAATGAATCAATAAATAGAATCATCCACCCTTTTTTTGTCGAGCCAACTACAGGACAAGAAGAACTTCAACGACATTTCAAGGTCGGCATCCACTGTACTATAGATTCTCTCTCTCAGACATTAACATTAACAGTAAAAGCACAAGTCAAACTATATTCTTTCAAACATTCCAACAGAATAATCAATTGATCATATTGTCAGTATTTGATGAGACAAAACCTAAATCAAAATGACGACCACAACGTGGGGAATATAGATGTGCGATATACTATATTATGTTCGCTTATTCGAGAGGATAGTTTAAAGAAGAGACTATGGAGCTAATAAACCGCAAACAGACAGCAACACCAATCACATAAAATATTATTGTGTATTTACGATTGACGACTGACTCGCTGCTTGTCTGTCGGTGGATTGTATGTATGACACCTGCTTTTGAATATTGAAAGTACATTAATGTCAACGATGAAATTAATAATATGTGTAGTCAATATACTCCACGTTGTTGGTTAAATATCGTTTCCATTTGTTATTCGATCTGCATTGCATCATCATCCCTGACTCTCCTGTCGTACCTATCGCTATATATCCCTCACTCGAATTCGAATTCAAAACCCAATCCCTTCCCATCGTTCAAATTATGCTTTATCCTCCTTCGTCGTCGTCGTGCTCTCACTTTTCCCTCTCCGTCAATCTATTGATAATCATAATACATTTTTTATTATTCTCGTTCTTGTAATTTTGTGTTCGGGCATATTGTGTATGTTTTAGATGTAGATAATTAGGCAGTATAGGGCATGTACTATTATTACTGTCCATCAACTAAAATATATAATTATATAATGTTAATGTATACAGCTACACATTAACAATAAGCATAACTAATAATAATACAAGATTTAATTTTTCAATGAATTGTAATTTCAACTCAACTCGAAAAATTCAAAGCTTTTGTGAGTTCTATCTATCTATGTGATGCGGCACTGGGAAAGGGAAACAATGAAATTATTAAACTTACCAAACTAAAATCATATTTTGAGCTACATATAGATAATGAATGTAATCCGAGTTAATAAAACTCAAAGGCTTCTCTCTGACATAATTAACAAGGATAAACTTGTCCTTAACATTAAAACAAAAAAGCTCTAAACTGAATTATACACTGTGAATTAAATGGCAGAATGAATGCAAAACTCAATGAAAACAGATACTTGATTGAGTTTCAGCTTGCGAAATTATAATATATACCTATACACACTTTGATTACGCAACCGCCCCCAACAACGACAAACAGAACAGACTAAAAGTGTATAATATAAAACCTCGTAATAAGTGTAATAGAATATACACATCCTAGTTATTTCGTATTTTTAATTTTCCCTTCCAAAATCCCTGTCGCTGTTTGTGTGTATGGTGAATAATGGTGGTGGTACTCAGCCAAGATTGCATACGGCGATAATACATACACTTATGGCAGACTACCTTCAAACCCTCAAAAGATGGGCATACTTAAATAATCGGACAAAGTACATAATAATAGTATACACAATGTGGTAGGTCAATGGGCTACACACAGCTCTGAAGCTGACGTGCATACAACACCAGAGAGAGAAGACAAAAAGTACATCTTAATATCACATGTAAAATAATAATAATAAGTTTCGGATTTCATTGTCCTTTGTGTGATGACCCACTAGTGGTGGTGAAGTTACACAACTCAAGAACAAATCCGATGCCCAATTTTCTATCTATTGTTTCAGTTCATTGTGAAAAACCTCACGACCATTCCAATGTGTGGTCAGCTCTATGCTCCGCTGCTGTAGTAGGTAGGTACTATGGTCCTACTAATACTACAACATATAATGGCTAAATGCACACACACGCGAAAATTAAGGTTCGTGGAGAAGTCTCAGAAATGTCAGGAAATCTCATTAGATATTCAGCACGGAATGAAAGAACAGTTCACGTTTCCAACTCGCAATAACCTTGCCAATCAACCAACTAGCTAATACATATTTAACGAGTTCTTTTCGGCTTCTTAGTTTTACCTTTTTTTATTCTCTCTGACTATCTCCTCTGTCTAAGTATATAAGCTCCCCAAAAACCAAGACCGAAGGCATAATGCAGAGACTATATAACCATGTCGACGTCGACCACCAAGGTACCAAAAATTAAACGTATTAAAGGAGAGAGATCATGAATCTTTGTAAATTAACGGGTATACGTCGTAAGTAATATTTATAAAGGTCAATAATAAAGTACAATAAATCATGTCAGATTATATAACAAAGCTAAAGCAAGCACTATGGCTGCAAAAGTAGTCGAGAAAAAATATTTGATACTTTCATATTATATATTTGATTATAACTCGTATGTACAGAGAAAGAAAGGTTCAAAGATCAAAAAAGTAAATGAAATGGGTTCAGGAGTCATCTGACATTATGCAGTAGAGTCGCATATACAAATATCTACATACACTTGACTTGCATAACATAAATCCACAAGGGATTATTAAAAATGATTTATTTACAAAATGTAGACTGAGAGGTGCAGTAAATGCTATTAGCTTGCAAGAAGTCTCTCCGATTTAGGCTCTCCTGACATTGACGTTTGACTATTTAGCAATGAATGAATTTGAATTTCAATCTTTATAGCCACAAGCTATTATTATTATTATTGCAAGTTGCGAATTGTAAATTCTAATGCAATTTTAATACCTCTAGGGGAACTGAGAGTACGAGGAGAGTTTAATTTATTCATACAGGGATGAGACGTAAGTTGTAATTGATAGTAATTGAATGTTGGATGTTAATTCATATTTTTATAGTATAGCCTATATTACTCTCTGGAGTAGTGTACATACCTGTGGTGAAATGAGACTGGTGGATGAGGCGAGTGAAGTGATACTTCCATAAGGATCCCTTGGGGCTGAGGAGACGAGGCTATTGACAGAGCCATAGATACCTGCCGGGGTTGTGGCACTACTCTCCTCACTTGTCGTACTGTCAAAGGAAGAGACACGGAAGTGTGCAGACGGCAATGACAGTCCATTTCCATCTTTACTCCCGTTCTTCATCGTGCAGTTATCATCTCGACCATAACTATTGACTGCAATCTCTGCCTTCTCAAATGCTTTACGAATATCATTCACGCTCACAGACCGTTTCGTGTTGCTCATCATTGGAACGATCATTTCATTCCCAGCACTGGAATTCAGCATTCTTTCATTTGTTCGTTTCTTGTTGGAAGATGACGAGTTGTCTGTCCACGAAGACTCGACGTCCACGTCCACGTCCACGTCTCCCTCTTCTTCTTCACCATCCTCATCCCCATCCCCATCACCCGACACTGTTTCATCATCAGTCTTAGTGGGACTTAGAACTTCTCTCTGGTCTGGGACAGTGTGACGTGATGACTTGGGTGATAGTGTAGAATTGGTATTTCTTGTATATGTCATTTCCTGTGGCTCGCTCGTCTCAACTACATTTCTGGATGACCGATACGAAGATGATGACAGGCTCTGTGGTTTCTCGAATACGGGTGGTTTACTAGCACTGGGCGGAGGGGGGTCCACTGGAGTTTTACTCAATACGTTAGCATTAGTAGGAGGCGCCCCGCTGCTTCCATCGTTGGATAACTGTTGCCATTTTTGGGAAAGGGATTTAAAATCATTTCTTCCACGTGGCATCGGAGCACCAGTTCCCTTTCCTTTCCCATCCAAAACCGAGGACTTTTCCATCATTCTATCTACAGATTTCTCGATCCCATCATTCCCTGAAGAGTACTTGGAAGTAACTTGGTGAGAATCAACAACTGTTGACTGTTTGCTCCCTGGTCCACCCAGTATATTAACTGAGGTAAGACTCTTCGAATATTTCTTCTCTAGCATTGACCATTTGTCACCATTTGGTTGCTGTTGTTCGGCCACAATTGTGGCGGATTTGACGGTACTTGTCGTCGTCATCATTGTAGAAGTAGTGGTCGAGCCAGTCATGGAGTTTTGACTCTGATTTTGACTACCAACAGACATACTGCTTGAAAAATCAGATTCATTCCCTGAACTGCTTCGGTTCCGTGCTCGACGATCCAGGAGGACGCTGTCCATTTGATCTTGAGAATGAGAGTTCTTCCTCTCTGTCACAATTGGTCTCTCAATCACGGTCGCTTCGGACTCTCGTCGACTAAAGTAGCGATTGCTCCCACTTTCTCCTCGAGCTGGGAGAGCGTCACAAATCTCATTAATGTAAGCCATTTGAACTTCCATGTCGAAAATAGCTTGGAGGGGTGACTCTGTCAATTCAGGCAAAATCAAATCACCTAAATCCATTGAGGATTGTTGTGAGTGTGAAGGAATTGTCTCAGACACGATCTCTTCCTCTTCTTCTGTGTCAATCTTAGAATTGGAGCTTCGTCGAATTTGTGAGAGACGATTCGTCACTGAGGATCGCCTCCTTTCGCTGCTCACGTCCAGCTCTGAGCATGAGGACTCAGTGTCTTCCGCCTCAGCATCAGCATAGTCAGCTTCATCATCATCACTTCGACGGTTTTTATTATTGGAGCCATCATCCTTCCTTCCTAAACCACCACCACTGCTGAATTTTGCTGAGGTTAATACATTTTTTCGGTTTATTGCTTCCACACTTTGTGGCTTGAGAACTCGCCATCCTTCGTCTGAATTAGCAGAGTCATCACCCTCAGCTTCTAGCTCTCGGCTATTCTGTTGATTACTGTCTGGATCCGGAGTTGAGGAGGACTCTTCTGGTGTCGGGGAATTTGGTGGTGACAAACCATGTGAAATACTTGATCGACTCGAACTGACAGCAGAGTCATTGTCACTATCTTCCAGTTTACCTTTACCATTCGTGTATTTGGTTCCATTAGTATTATTTTCATTGACGTTATTAGTATTAGTGCTATTGCGATTTTTGTCCATGCTCGTTGGAGCTGGGTTTTGGTTAGTGACAACCTCAGGTTGAGGTGGTTTATTAATAGTTTCGGTATTTGCTGTATTTTTGGCATAGAGACTTTTCCTCGCAGCAACTACTGGGGGTGATGGTGGTAGGATGCTGATAGGTGCTTTCGTTCTAGACTTTAAGTTAGTGGACTCATCCAGTGGAGAATTAGCGGTGAACTCAAAACTGGAATCTGAATGTGGTGAGGTTAAACTCTCTAGACTCTTCGGCTCTGGCGTAAGTTTGTATGATGTGGGTCCATTATTGAATGCCACTGGGCTAGTCTTCTGAGTGGTGGCAGTGGCAGCAGACGAGCTGAGAACAGATTGGTACGGGGTCAAACTCCTTCTCTTAAAGGCAGGGGAATATTTGGGTAAAGCAGACGGAAGTTTCCAGTCAGAAAGATCGGGCTCATCAAATCCCGAGTTAGTTTTGGCACTTTTATTATTGTCATTGTATGAGTCAAATGACTCGGTTCGTGTAATTTCCCCTCTTACGTGGGCTTGTTCTGGTTTGCTAAGTAGCGTCTTGGAGGACGGAGTCATGACCGCATCCTTACTAATAATTGTGGGAAGGTCTACAACAGAGACGGATGTGGCGGTTACTAAAGTTTTGTCTGGTATAACCAAGCCTCTAAGTTTGGACAAATTAGCCTTTCTCCTACTTTCCATCATGGATGTTGAATTTAGTACATCGGATTTGGACGCGGGATTATTATAACGGTACGTTGAAGACATTCTCTGGTAACTGGAAGGTTGTTGCTGCTGCTGATGATCCTGACCAAGACCACCAACATCAAGCATACTTTGGGATCGTTCATTCATTAATTTGGACGAGCTGTACTTACTTGCTGTAGGAGCCATGGAATTAGTTCCATGTGAATTAAAACTGGATTTTATCAACCCTCTGGGGGGAGGTGATGTGGTCGAGTCTATGGAATTCTTCCGTGTACTTAAATCAAAAGTACTCTGTGAGATTTTCCATTTGTCTGGTGTTGAATTTATTGTGGACGGTTTCGGAGTCGCACTCACGAGGGACACTCCAACCCCTTGCAAAAGATTATCAGAACTCTTACTAAATGCACTAGAAGCCGCAGACCGGGGAAGACTAGATGTAGATGTTGACATGGTCCGGATAGATGAGCCACTGGGTAGTGTACTATATCCGCTATTACCATTCCCTCCCACATCTGGACAACTCTCATCCGTGCTTGAACTCCTATTGGAAAACATGGCAATTTTATCTCTGACACTCTTTTTACTGGGTTCCTGAGGACGTACACTCGGACTCGGCGGCACTTTACTACTACTATTATGATTATTTGCATTTTGAGCAATAAAAATACGCTTCTTGTCTTCAATGCTACTGCTACGACGGGCGAGTAAGGCTTTCTGCGGAGGGACTGGAGGTACGGATAAAGGCAGTGGTGGTGGTGTCTCATGTTCTTCGGATGGTGGCTCTGAAATTGGCACTGGTGGTGGATTCCTATCAACTCCCATCATTTTTAACTCACTTCGGTAAACTTTCTTACTGTTGTCACAACTTATTGATCCGTTATTCTCATCCGACCAACTATTCGGAAATTCGTCACCGTCTGGAGGCAGACGGGAGAATGTTGGTGGTATGAATGGATGATACAAATCATGGGAACTGTCCATTCCGTTCGCTTCGTTAGAAGAACCTAAACAGAGAGAAAATAGAGAGAAAAAAAATCCATTAAAAATCAAGTCAATAAATCAAAAATTAAATACACAACTACTTTATATGCCTCATCAATATAATGCATTATTATTTTAATTTTTTTTATATCTCACAGAGCGAAAGCTATAATATATAGTGTGGTGAACTAAGTACACAAGTATACACACACTCTTTGCCGATTTCAGAAATCTGACAGGACTAAATAACAAGATAGAATGCAGAAGTATATGCAGCGCGTATACGTAACACAAGAAGTCTCTGCGAAGCACAGATTATTCTTCCCTCTGAAGCGTGGAGCAAGTCAACAATAAAACAAAACAGGAATGATGAATGCATGTGGGTGTATCTATATATGCATATAGGTATTATATGCTAAGATACGTGAGCACATAAACATTATCGTTCTTGTTATCCCTTCCCTGTGTATTTGTACACGGTAGTTCAGAACCCCTAGTCTAAAATTAAAACTACATAATCAAATCCTTAATACCAACATTAAATTGAATTACTAGTTTTAACATGACAGTTGATGTCACGTTTCCAAATGCTTTAAAAAAAATGAACAGGTTGAGATTGAGACGCTCATTTTTTTTTTCAACTTCTCCATTACATGACTCTCTTCTATATAATATGCTCTGAGCTACCTTTTTAAACAGCTTGAAAATTATATTATTGTCGACTCACACAGAACGATAAAGATACATACACATTTTAGACCTTCCCTTTAAATATTTTTCTAGTTTTCCCCAACCTATAATTTTTGTTGCATTTAATTATGTACGTATACGTTTGTAAGCTCCTGTAATTATACCTACATACATACAAATATATCAAGATTAACTAAATACACATTACAGTGCAAACAGTGTAGGGACAACCAAGACACATATGGCAGGGACTATATATAAATTGGAGACAATCATTGCATTTCTATTCTACATAGATTTGATTTCATAAAGAAAGTAACATGGTCTTCAAGTTTGTAATTACACCTAACAGCTTAAGTTCTCTGACAACTTGTAACTGACAACTATTTATGTCTTCAAACACACACACACACATATACATGTTCAAACCTCACTGCACTACAGTCAAGACGTCAAGAGTATTTGTATTCCTCTCTGAGTATTATTATTGCACTTATTTGTAAGTCACTTTGCAATCCAAATAGATACAAAAACAGAGTGGGATAGTGGGAAGAAACTCGTATGCGCGAATACTTTGTCGAAAAAAAAGCAGGCCAGCAGAGCCACTTTATTATTCAATATCCGTCATGCAGTCCGTCACCACACCACATCATCATCACTGTCTGTATCCCTATCTTCACACTGACCGAAATAGGAGTATGGAGTATCACCTTACAGACACATAAAAAAAATGAAAGACGAAAAACATCAACTTCTTCTTGTACATCCCTACTGGCATACATAAGTATATGACAACCTTTGAAAGTAAATAATATCTACCTGCTGGATTGCACTCCTCGCAATTAGACTATGTACTACTAACTACTACTACTGTTGACTGTATAGTCATCTTCTTCGTGGCCAAAGCCAAAAAATCCAAGACTTGTTGAGGAAGTCATAGTCAGAAAAAAAAGAAAAAGGAGGATGCCGTTAAACCCTCTCTTCAGAATCTCTGTCACTAATACAAAACACTGAATATATCATGTCTACAGAATTACTATCGTAATACTATATGAGGTAGTTGTTGAAACCACTATTGTACGTCGCTGAGACGAAATTTCCAACTAACTGCCTCTAATGCATAATTACGTATAAACGTCCACCGTCCACAGACCGTAGAGACGGTAGAAGAGGTAGACCGACTCTCAATTCTAATTTTATATAACAGCTTATAGAGACAGAAGTAAATGATGGACATGAATGTAACACGAGAGCACAAAGAAAAAAAAATAGTTAAGTAAAACACTATAATATATGCAACTGCTACTAGTTAAATGAGCACAAATCCTCTCAACAATCCCTGATTAAACATTCGTCTTTTTTTTATGTTGCTAAATTCACTATCGACTTCAAACTTGTAAAAATTTCTAATTTTAAACTATAATTTTAACGAATGATGATTCAGAAAATAAAACACACAACAAATCCGCGCCGTCAAACTCAAAATTACAAGTGAAACTTTTCCAATTTCCAAGAAGAAACAAGTAATAAAAAGGGTAAAACTTTTCTCTCACATCTTGTGTTTATACTGTACAGATAAGTTGTTGTTGGTTGGGATCCTCATTACTTTTAAAAAGGTGAAAATCTTTAAATTTGGAAACTATTATTTAGTAGAATGAATTGCTTTTTTGCCCTCTGATGATGAGTCCTCTTCGTCTTCGATTTTGTACAGGGGGACGGACGCGGATAAAAGAAAACTATACAGCCACTACTGTACTGCACTCAACTCAACTGTGCAAAAACAAAACGAAGAAACTATACGAACCACCACAACAGTACCACACGACGACACAACTATATCTATCTATCGACATCTACAGTCTTCACTTAAGTTAGTTAGTCTATCCATCCTGTTCCTGGTATATACTGTACAAAACGAAACAAATCACAAATATGGGCAGCTTCCACACCAAACGATGATGAGTAAGCTAAGGAATACTAAGGTACCCCAAGAAGACATTTATACTGACTGATGACAGAAGTAGAAGAAGCAGCAGAAGAGAGATAATACCAAACACCCAGACCAACCAAAGTAAACTATGTACAAGAAAAAAAAAATTAAATGTGAGCACAAACAAATATAATATATACTTATATTTAAAAAGTTTTCTCGATGACCAAATCAACTGAGCAAATGCGTGTCTTTCGTCAGACACAAGAGAGACTAACAGTCATAAATCAAAGAAGAAACCCAGAACATTCAACAAGACCAAGGCGCTACACTTTTACACTACTTACAAAAAGACACACAAACTACTACTACCTTCTGTAATCTGCAACAGGAAGAAAATAATGAAATCGTGAATTCTTAAAATGACCAACGCCAATCCTCATACCACACTGCCCTGTTCACTGTCTCGACTCTATCTCCTACATTTCTGGAAAGTACATAACAATGCAATGTAATGCAATCCAATCCAATCCAATGCAATGGTATAGCCAGTATGAAACATGGGTTGGTAGTAATAATACAGTCGTACAATATTATACCTACTGCCTACTACTACACTACACATCTCTGTGCACAGATGAAAACAAAGTCATAAAACTTGTCAAACTTTTCAACTTTGGCTTCTTAATTTGTAGCACTTTCATTTAAACTTAAACAGTGCAGTGCAGAGTGCAATAATAATGGAATGGGAATGCCGAATGGAATGAACGGACGACTGTTGTACAAGTCAGGTTTCACTACTGATTATGATTATGATTATTGTGAGAGAGGCACAGGACAGGAACAAGCAAGGGACGGGGGAGCAAGGAGCAGCACTCACTATTTATTTACACTCACAAATTCCCGAGCATGACGTAATCCTCATTACATTGCTCAGTTAGTCAAAAATTAAGTGGAAAAAAATTAAAGCTAATCTTGTAAAACATGAAACCCATGTTACTTTTTTTTGTTTAATAACTCGGAGAGACACTACTACTACTACTACATCTGTACAATTACACTCCTTAAGATCGACGCAGAGAGTTTGTTTGTTTGTTTGCTAATTTGATTATTTACTAGGAACTATACACTCTCACTCTGATATGAAGTGACTGATACACCCGGTGTACTACATATAGTAAATTTAATTACTCTTTCATGTTTTTTTCCACCTTTCTTATCAAATTCTGATTATACAACAAGTAAACAAGTCACAGTTAGAGGAATAAATAAACATTAAAAATTATATTATGAAAACATACAAAAAAATAAATATAGGGAATAATACGGAGGGAAAATCTGGACTAAAGTTGATGGTTGATGTAAGAAGAATTAAGGTTGGACGCCTATGCCTAGGTTATAAGAATCAGCTCACCTCTTCTATTCTATCCTTATCCCTTTCTCTGTGTAGACAATAATATTACGAAGGTACTCTGTATATTATGTACTTTTGAAATTTTGAAGCTCTATTATTGCCTGTTCAACCTGATTTACTAGAGTAGAGTTTGATTTGATACAAAAATGTGTAGAAATTTTAGGGACAAGATGATGTGAAGTAATTGAACATGAAAATGAACAAAGGAAATACTTTTACTTTATAATATGTAACTTGTAGGCCTATGACTCTGACTCACCTCCATCTACCCCATGCTCTCTCTGTCAGAGTCAGAAAGAACTGCTCTACTCTCCGTGTACAATGTATACAAGAATGTTTTTAGAGTTTAAACGTGAGATTTTAAGGATTTCAGGTGGTTTCAACTTTGAGATGGTTTGGATCTTGGAGGATAGTTTTTTGAATGCTCAAGCCATTTTGACGGGAGAAGGAGAGACACAGAGAGAGAAGAATTGACGTAAGTCTTGAAGAAAAAGGAGGAAGCCGATATGCATGATACTTTGTGGCAACATTAATTTAGATCAGTCAAGTCAAGTCTCAAGAGAGGACAAGAATCAAGTCGACAACAACAACGACGAATATATATACGACGACGACGTGGCTTTTCTACTATCTCATTATTTTGCTTGGTCACGCTTACTTTTCCGCAGAATATCTCAAGTGAGAGAGAGAGAGATGACATAACGCTTAAGCTAACAGCAAACACCAGACCGCTTAAATAAATAATGCTTCACATCATTTTTCCACATCAACTCAATACCTTTATTAGGTACCTACATACATAACAGAAAATAGGTAAGGTTTCGATATATGTATCTAGTATGTGTACATAGGAAAGATAGTACAACCAATCCGTCATTCCTTATAGCTGAAAATAAAGCTATACTTATATAGCTAATGTAAAGTCGGTCTGGTCTGGTCTGGCCTGGCCTGAGCCTGCTGGTCCTCCACTTCTCATAAACACTCAAGATTTTTTTTTTCTCTTCTAAATCTCTATATAGGTATTTGGTATTTCATCCTCCGTCATATTTTTTTTGTATGTTATATTCCATTTCTTTCATTTTGTTCCTCATGCGCCTTATTCTCAATTGAGTTGAGCCCCTATAATTTAGTCCAAGACATGCCTCGCACTCATAATACAAAATTTGAAATAAGAGAGCGATACTTTTAATACTTAATACCTCTCTACCTACATTATTTTTCCTTTATAGAGATCTAGGGAAGCATAATATTTTACTTGTGCAAAATGAGCAACCTCATGCAAATTTATCCTAGTTTTTAAGTTTCAAGTTTTCCATAATTTGTCCCATGTATGTATTTCAAGGTAAAAGGACTGCCGCAGATGATACTCACTCCGCAGAAACAACTCGACCGACATCGAGATCGACATGCAAGGAATAATATATAAAGATATTCCAAATTTTTGTCTTATTTCCAACAACTCACAATTTTTGAGACTGTACTTACACAAGAAAGAGCCTTTTATTTATGGATATCTTAACACTTATTCAACAACCCACAATGCACACACTTTACTTGGAAATTACAATTACCACAAATGACAAACGGTACAACGAGTGTTTACTCAAGAAAGAGACACAAAATATATAGCAATAAGCAGGACGACAACGACAACGATGGTGACGAAGATTTAAAGATTTCCCTACTACAATTTTTACAAGTTCGGTGTATATATTATGTCTTTCTTTCAAGTGTCTTCCTCCCCTCATTATTGTAATTCAATGTTTTCTGAATAAAAAAATCCATTTTTTTCACAGAGAAAATCTACTGATATACTGAACTCAGTTCTCAACTTTTTTTTCAAGATTATTAAAAGTAGTAAAAGTGGAGGGAGGATACGTTTTTCTCTTACTAATGTTCTCCTTAAACAAACATTTACGGTAATACTTACAATCTATAAAAAACTCCTTATGGGAAAGATAGGAGATTATTTTGATTTACATATACAACAAGTAATAAATACCTTACTACTCGTTCCTATATACAAATAAAAAAAACAACGCAGTACATAACTACACTCAATCTTAACATCCCTTTAAACCCCACATAATGTGCTCCCATAATAAAAAAAGGAAATAAAAATAATAAAAGTTGTAATGAACTATTGTTTCAGATTATTTACGGTTACATGGAGATTCAAGATTGGAATGCCATACCTTACCATACCTTTTACCTTTTACGTACGTAATTTCTCTAGTAGAATAAGCGTACTTACAAGTAAAATACCTAGCCTCATGAAATACAAAAAGAAGAGAAAAAAATCAATTTTGTCTCACGCTTAACATTTTAATTAAAAATAATTGCTCCTACAAAACGATTAAAACTTATATAGTGAATAATGTGTACGGGGAGAAAAAACTATGACTTAATTCCTAATCATACATGCAATTTTAATTAAAAACCAAAAACCTAAACCTATAGTAAAAAAACTAGTAAAAAGAACTGAATTAAAGCTTATATAGTAATTTAAATTGGAGCAAAATGACAATTACGTAATTATAATTACTGTATGAGGTATTATTGATACTCCAGTCAACATAAAAAAACACAATGTTTACAGTTACTTTTAATTTTGGAAACCAAATTAATTAATATTAATCAAAACAAAAAAGTGTTGGGTGGACTTTGGACATATAGACACCTAGCCCATGCCTGCCAGGTAGGCGGGGGTCGATGATGTATATAGATAATATTGGTATATACTAGTACCTTCGTCAGAAGAATTATTCCCGTCAGATTCCATAGCGATCAAGTCAGTCTCGTTCTCGTACGGACTTTCATAATGGCTATCACTCATATTCGAATTGGGATTCGATGTCAATAAGCTATCCATAATTGTTAACGAAATTCATCAAGATTGAACTTTGACTCAAGATAACACATTTAATTTAGTAAACAAGACAGGCTGATGATGCAGATGATGATGACGATGATGATGATGATGAAATAAATTAGCGAGAGTATATAATATATATATACAGAGATAGACTCGCAATTAATTCTCTGCTCGTCTCCCTCCTTCGTCCTTGCTACTCTGATCTGATTCCGCGCTGCTCTATTACAACAACACACAGAGGAGTCGAGAGACCGAGAGACCACGTCTCGTCAAGTGTGCCTTATTATTATTATTGTGATGATTATGTTACAGAAACAAAAACACAAATTAAGAGTACGACACTGATGATCACGCATCTACTCTGCTACAATATATTAAAGGAATACTAAATGACTAATGTTTTTTTTCCATGTGTCAACTGTCAACACATAAATAATTAATTACTCCTGGAGTTGATTCTTATATATGTTCTCAGTTGTTACAGATTTACATAGAACAGCTCCGCACTCACACTGTGATTCAAATTAACTAATGAAACTTGACCTACTTGAAGTCTCTCACTCACTACAACAGTCACAATTTAATCAATCTTTCGATGAGGATTGATAATATCTCACCCCCATGCACCAGCATACAGTACAGGTGAAGTGTAATCAAGTGGAATGTAATTATTACAACGTGTATAAACAACTCAACAACAGCTTTTTGTAGGTGGGTAACAACTGGCTCGTCATAATTAATTATAATTGCAATCACTCCAACATTTAATTAATTATGTTTACAATTAATTTCACTTAAGCTCCGCAAGAAGTGAGATCATCCCACCATGCACCATGCGTATATCTGCTGTAATTAAAATCCGTCAAAGTTTTTCTCTCTCTCTCTTTCTATAAAGTTGTATACAATTAATTCGCGTTACGCACTTAACTTAAAAACTTAAAACCACACTCGTCCGTATCTAATGTTTTGTTTGTGACTTTAATTTTCTAAATTTTTTTGTCTTGTATAGTATTTAGTTTGGTGTATATAATATTTTTTAATATATTATGACCTATATAAAAATTAGTAACTGCAATTTTTATTTTCACAAAAGAAAAAAAAAGAAGTAGTAATGTTGAGAGAGCTATACAGATTGAGGTAGAGCACGACTCTATACGACTGACTCAGACTGACTGACGACCGACCAACACTCTAAAAATTTGAATGAATGATGATTGTTACGAGACTGACACGTTTGATTCTCTGATTCTGGTTCACTCAGTTACTGGTCTTATAGCTCCTTGAAGTACATATATATCTATATATTAGAGTCGGAAATGATATTGCCAACTACGACTGAAATGACTGCACCGTAAGAAGAATTCGTAAGCACTTAATCCATCCCTCCTTGACTAACTTCAATTACACTATATAATCCTATAATATATATAATATCACCACTCTACGATTACGTTCTCTCACTGAGCTGGGTTGACATTGCCACATTCTATGTCAGCAAGCTTGTTGGGACTGAGCTTGGAAGTGGAGCTGAGTCAGTGGTAATAATAAATGTTCTCAAGGTATCTTGTTACCAACTCCAACTCATATTATACCTAGGCATCTACCTATGCCTATGTGAGCTCTGGCTGCTGGACTATTGTCGAAGTCGAAGTCGAAGTCGAGTGTCGACTCATACTATGATAAAAACAATTTCGCAAAAACCAGACTGTGTGGTGGTAGTGGTACATCATCTCTACTCTCTACATACATGATGATATGATGCTGTAGCAGTAGGTAGATGCACACAGGACATGTAGGTAGGTACATATGTACGAATTATATAAATCTACTCGAACAAGATAATGGAAATGAAATGATATACGAGGGACTTATGAGAGAGATATGCTCATATGCACTTGAAGTTTCAGTTTAGCACACACACAGTAATGTTCAATTTCATTTCAAAAATACAGATAGGAAAGGTACTACTTATCCACACTACACCATAAGCGAATAGGA
>JAQFZE010001248.1:0-18958 GCA_034695245.1 Dicyrtomina saundersi | reverse complement strand
AATAGTCAGTTAAGAGCTTCAGTAGGTTAGGATCCAGCCCATACACGTCTCTCAGCTTAATTAGCAATTCAAGATGTAGAACTGAATCAAATGCCTTTTGCAGGTCAATAAAGACAGCAATTAACCGTCCACGTTTTAAATCAATATAGTGGTATGTATCCTGAATGAATTTGAGTGTTGCTGTCTGGCACGATCTCCCCTGCCTAAAACCATGCTGCTGATCACTGAATTCTATCTTACCTAATATTCTACAGTACAACATTTTTTCCAATATTTTATCCAACATTAAAAGAGTAGAAATAGGACGATAGGACAACGCATCAAGCCTAGAACCTTTACCCTTGTACAAAGGAGTCACTATGGCACATTTTAGTTTTGTAGGGTACGAGGCTAAACAAAGAAATTGTGTGAACATCAACGCAAGTGGTAGAGCCAAAGTTTTAATACAATTGTTTAACACTAAGTATGACAGCTCATTAGGATTACTTTCATTCTTGAAATTCAAACGTTTAAAACTATTCAAAACTTCAAAACTTCAAAACCTAAGATGATCAGTAAGATAAAGAGAAGCGTCTTGAGATGTTGAAATAATATGTTCCATGGAAGTAAAGATGATAAAAAATGATTTAAAATGCGCACTAAGACGCCCGTCAATTGTTCTCAGGACCTTCAAATGCTAAAGAAGATGTTCTGTGGACCATAGGAAGATAAAAAAGACGTTGCTAGGGCTTTGAAAAGATAAATAAGACGTAGCTACGGCTTTAAGAAGATAAGTAAGACGTTGCGTGTGTCTTGAGTTTTCCTGTCCGTCACGAGATGTATGCTTCATAATATGCTTTATAATATGCTATATAATTCAAGTTCCTTACAAAAATGCAACTCATTTGTATGCTATGTTTAATATTCATTTTTTTTATAAAGTTGGGGGATGAAAATGATATTTTATTAGTACTATACGCTATATAATATAATTCAGTTGTGTGAAGGAAAAAGCAAAGAGAATGTTATGACGTTTGATGACTCATGCATTTAAACTGGAGCCGATGCCGTTGGTAATAAATCAGTAAAGCTCTGGAAACGAAGGGTAGCCGGAGCAAATACTGTTTGTATTAAATAAATAAAGCCCAGGAAAGTGGGAGCATTCATAAATAACGTGTGTTGGAAGTAGGTGGGGTTTATGCATAAAATCAAATGTACGACTCATATAATGTATGTATATGCTAATGTAAGGTGTGTGGAGTAGCTATATTATGTCGTGTACATAATATATGCATGTATTTTATAGGAAAAGACAAGTCGAGGGGTGACTTATATTGATTGCATGAGTTTAATATGAGTAATGATGGTTGAATTTAAATGTTTTGTTTTCTAAAATTTAAGGAAGCATAACAAGCGATAGACAATAATTGAATGTTTTGATTCGAAATCAAAGATTAGAAAGCAAAACAAGCGATACAGAAATATTAAATGTTTTGCTTCCTAAAATCTTAGAAAGCAAAACCAGCGATAGAGAAAGATTGATTGTTTTGATTCAGAATCAATTTTTAGAAAGCCAAATGAGCAATAAAGAAATATAAAATATTTAGATTGAAATTCAAATTTTAGGCAGCAAAACGAGCGATAGAAAAAGATTGAATGTTTTGCTTCCTAAAATTTTAGGAAGCGAAACGAGCAATAAAGAACGTTTAAATGTTTTAATTCGAAATCAATTTTTAGGACGCCAAACGAGCAATACAAAAACATTGAATATTTTTATTCGGAATCAACTTTTAGAAAGCAAAATGAGCGATAAAGAAAGATTAAATGTTTTGATTTGGAATCAATTTTCAGTAATCAAAACGAGCAATAGAAAAAGATTGAATGTTTTGCTCCCTAAAATTTTAAGATAGAAAACGAGCAATGGAGAAAGATTAGATGTGTAGATTAAGATTTAAATTTTAGGAAGCTAAACGCGAGATAGAGAAAGATTTAACTTTTCAGAAATAAAATGAGATTTTTAAAGGTAAAATAAAAGAATTCTAATAAAAGTTAAAAGATGGCTTTGTAATGTTTATTAGAATGCTTTTGTTTTATTGTCACTAATTACATTTACAACAGTGCAACACGCTTTGTAGTTAAAGTGCGAAACATATTTTAATCAGTTTTAAAATAACATGTTTCAGATTTTTTTTAAATATTATTTTAATATTTTGTTTTTACATGCATTAATTATTTGTATTGTATTTCTATTAATTTGTTTTTAGTTTATTGTTTAAAATATTTTTAGATGTACAACAAATTAAATTTTTATTTTACTATTACATGTTTCAAAGTTTAAAAAAAAGTTATTTCTTTGTTATTGTTTTGCTTATTTTAAAATATTTTCTTTAAAGCATAAAATAATTATTCTTTATTTTTAAAGTACAGTGTCTATTTCTTTAAATGTTTTTAAAAACTGCTTTGTTAATTCTAATTTTGTTTTGCAGTACTATGAGTTTATGTATTTTCTATTTTAAAAACGCAATACGTATTTTTTTAATTATTTTGTTTTATTTTTTTCTAAATTTTTTGTTTTTTGATACTATACATTTATATATTTTGTATTTTAAAAGTGCAATACATAGTTTAATTTAATTTTGATTTTTAAAAATACTTTTATTATATTATTCAATTAGTTTTTTTGCATAAAACACTTAATTTCTATTTCAGAATAGATATTTTTTTAAAATTAGTTTTCAAGTTCTTAATTTTTGTAAATCACGTTAAAAATCGACAATTTACATTATTTCATTTCCATAGACAACTGCAATGCTTTATATTCATCTTTTTTGTAATCGCAAATATATTTTTAAGCATTCTTTAACACTTTTAAGCTTTGCTAGAACATACAGTAATTACATTCTTTGATTTCTGGCATAAACTTATATATGTACACTGCTTTCCTTTATAGAAAAATGCTGTGAACATACTCTGTATCTCGGCCTTTAGTAGATGTTGATACATCGTAAGGGTCATAAATACACACAAAACAATCTGTTTTATCCATTATTCTTGTTACTGCACACTCATTACAAGTATCTTTAAACTCATCCAAGTCAATCCATTTATCGTATGGTGTATTAAAGCATTCAGCGACTTGTTCATCTTTTTTTTCTTGCACTTTGCATCCTGCACAGTACTCTTTGGATTTATCCTCAATTGTTTGTAAACTTGAAGGAATATAGTTCAATCAGCTAAACTGGCATGCCTTGCACAACAAACTTTACTGTGAAGTTGTATTTATTATTAATTGGTATGTATTTTAAATAAAAATATAATTTACAATCTTGGGTTGAGAACAACACAAGGTTTTCAATTTCATCATTGCTCATTTCAATTTGCGGACCTAACAATCTGCCATACTTGACTGTTGGTTTGTCTAAAACAGGACAGTGCAGTACAAGGCTTAAATTATTTTCGTTGTTAAAATATGTAAGATTCAATTTTTCAATTTTGTCCTCTTGTTTTTGAATGAAAACGCTTTGATTATGTATTTCTTAAATGAACTTTAGTACCAGCTTGCCTATTGCCAATAAAAACTCAACTGTTGTGCAATCAGTTTCGTTTTGAATTCAACTAATGTAAATTAAATTGCTTTGCTTGAAATTGTTTCACGTTTTTTAAGCCAAGAGTCGGTTTTCAATCTAATATCATTTCAATTGTTGTGGCAATTGTTTTTTAGTAAAACAAATTTACACCAACTAAAGGTTTTGATAAAACAAATTAACACTAACCTATGTTTTAAATCAAACATACAATTTTTGAATTTGGATTCCTAAAAAATGATGATTTATTTGTGCTTTTACTCAGAGGATTATCCCAATTTTTACAAACAATCGTATCGTACAATTTAAGTTTCACTCGCCCCATTCTAGATGTTTTTTGATCGACTTTCAACTCACGACTGAATTAGGTTTGACACTTAAGCTCTATTTATAGACTTTTACTGTAGACTGTCTGCAATGCTTAAAATATCAGCTGGGTATCAAGAAAATAGGTTGACACAATACGTTTTAGTTGTCCGACGTAAAACGCTTTCAATTTCATTATATGTTTGACTAACTTGAGAGAAAGTAAGTTCCATTTTTGTTCTACTTGTTTTCCCACCTAATAATAGGTTTGGAAGTAGGCTTGTCCAAAATACGTGTTTTTATGACAGCAATGTTTCCGTGAATAGATATAGTAAAGTCCACAGTGTACAACTCGTCCTCTATTCTACACTGCTAGGCAACAACTGAACGTATAAATAAAGCGACCCATGTATTTAAATCTAATTTATGCTACAATGGCTGACCCTGCTGTTTCCCGCTCCTATCTTAATTATTGTTTAGCTGGAAGTTTTTCTAGTTTAAGAGGATTTCTAGCAAACATGAAAAAAATGAAAAATAAAAACCAAGTAAAAAAGGAGCTTCAGAAACTATAAGCATACTACCTGCATAAATATATACAACGAAAGTTTCCGCGCAGAAAAGTATTTTTTAATTTCATCAATCAAAACTTTGCGATTGATCTTAATCACATTAGTAATATTGCGGAATGGAATAATTGCAACCACTTTAAGCTGATTGTTGTTTACGCGTTTAGCAAAAAAAAATAAGTACTTATGTTAAAAAATAAAGCATCAAGTTCAATAATTCAAGCGTTTAAAACTATACTTTGAGAAGCTGAAGCAACTCTAATGACGTTGTTTACAGACATGAGAAAACAATACAGGAACACAAAGTTTAGAGACTTTTTAAAGAAAAAAATAGTAGTAAATTACGACATCCATTCATATATTAAAAGTACATTTAGTGAAAGGTTTATTCGTACATTTTTTACGAAACTTTAACGTTTTGTGACTAGAATAAACACACTAAAAATTTAAAATAAAATTCAAGACTTTGTTAAAGTTTGCAACAATACAATTTACAAGACTATGCAGACTACACCTAATAAAGTGACAAAGAAACGAGTTTGAGATATAGCATAGAATATTCAAATCTTCATTGCAAAATCAAGAAAGGAAACCGCCGGCTTTTGGTATTGGAAACAGAGTTTGAATACTAAGAGCCAAAATGTTTTTTAAAAAGGGTAAAACCGTCTAAAGCTACTACATGTTTTACATTTAATAACAAGTAATGCAAAATATTATTTAGTTATGTACTGGCTGTTGACAGGATATTCCAAAAATTGAAGCCGGGAGGAATTTGTTGTCAAAACTGTGCAAAACATATATCCAACTACTTATTCATTAAATGACTTCAACAACGAAGGTAAAAACTATGCTTTGTTATACTTTTATTACTCAGTTTAATTAAAGTGATGTTTGTTTTTTTTAAATTGCTTACATTCAATTTTTAACTTTTTTTTGAATAAAATCGTTTTTGAGCTATTTTTGGGTTAAAATTGTTGTTTCAGCATCTTTTTCCCTGAAATCAACGTTTCAGCTTCTTTTTGGTTGAAATTGTTGTTTTAGATTCCCTGACTGAAATCGATGGTTTAGCTTCTTTATGACTGAAATCGACGTTTCAACTTTTTTTTAGTTTAAATCGTTGTTTAACTTTTTCCGGCTGAAATCGATTTTTTAGCTTTTTTTCGACTAAAATTGATGTTTTAGCTTCTTTTTGACTAAAATCAATGTTTCAGCTTCTTTTTGGTTGAAATCGACGTTACAGCTATTTTTTGTTGAAATTGTTGTTTTAGCTTCTGTTTGACTGAAATCAACGATTGAGTTATGTTTGGATTAAATCTTGTTTTAGCTTTTTTTAGTTGAAATCGATGTTTTACCTTACTTTTGTCTGAAACCGTCGTTTCAGCATCTTTTTGGTTGAAATTGTTGTTTTAGCTTCTTTTTGACTGATAATAACGTTTCAGCTGTTTTTAGTTGAAATCGACAATTAAGCTTGCTTTTAGTTGGGATCGTTGTTTCAGCTTCTTTTTGGTTGAAATTGTCATTTCAGCTTTTTAAGGTAGAGTTGCTGTTTTGTTCTGTTTTTAAATGAAATTAATGTTTTGGCTTTTTTTGGTTGAAATCGTTGTCTCAGCTTTTTTAGTTAAAATTGCTAGTTTGATCGCTTTTTGAATGAAATTAATGTTTTGGCTTCTTTTAAGTTGAAATCGGTGTTTCAGCTGTTTTTGCTGAAATCGTTGTTTAAATATCTTGGTGTTGTTTTAACTTATATTTGTATGATTTGTGTTCATATTACTACGCTATTAGTTTAGTAACATGCTTATATTGTTTCTCAGATATCACAAGTGCGTTTTACGAGCAGGAACTAAATTTGGTTTAAAATCCTGTCAAGACATGCATTTAAATCTGCAGCTTCTCCTAGCGTATAATGTACACTTTCTAGCAACAGCAGGAATTTGTCAGCAAATACAGCAACTGATTTTATAGCTGAACTCGTAAATAAACTAAAGTTGCTTAAACAATTGTAAAAAGTTGGTGTTGAACGGATGAAATATAAAACAACAAAACCATTTACAACGACTTGTATAGTGAAAAGTCAACCTTAATTACCAAACTTAAAACCATCTAAAATAATATCAGGAAAAATAAAGAAAACTAAAGGAGACATATTTGATCTTATATCTGATAACAACATTGCATTAGAAAAACATGGGCTTTTATTCGCTTTTTAATTTTTTTACGTAGCAGATGATACTATATTTAAATCTGCTAAAAATACACTTGCCGAAGTTTTTTAGTTTGTAGTCATACAAGACGATTGAGCTGTTTTGTATGGATTCAACCGTGATCAGTTTCCATTTGGGCACATTCCAGCTTTAAGTCAAATATCACTTGCTTGTTTCAAACAAATACCTATGAACACGTAATTTGAAATAAAACAAGAAACATTTCAGTATTACCAAAATTAAATAACTATACAACAATATTATCATAACGTTATTCCGTTTAGCCGTCAAAATAACCAAGGAGGCAATGATCCAAAGATATACTTTAAACGATTAAATAAAAGAATGATGCTATATTTTCAAAAATTTTAAATAACAATAGAATCTGACGGCAAAGCTGTTTTTAAATTCCAAGATTCTAAAAAATCAAAGTGCTTCTGTGTGCTGCTTGTCAAAATACTAGAATGCTTAGACATTTTGGACGAGAAATTTGCCACTGGGCATTATGTATCTGATGTTACGTTTGATATAAAAAAATACAACAAAATAAAGGATTGTAAATACTTGCATTTTTTCTTGTCGATTAAAAATAAATACTATGCCCCAATGATCAAGCCAACATCTTTAGCAATTAAATATGTATTAGATGTTATAAACTAGAGTATAGAGCATCGTTATTTTAATGATATGGTGATCAACTTTGTAATAAAAGACGGTGACATTTATATGGAAGATTTAGATGAAACTATGTCTGTACAACTAACTGCAGCCGTTAACAGTCACCTTGGCATTCCTATAAATTAAGTGTTTTTTTGTGATACAAAAGTAAAGGTGGGCTTAGATATTTAAGTAAAAAAAGAAGAAAAAGATATTGCAAAAGAATAAATTGGTAAACACGACGATCAAATATGTCCAATTTCGAAACGAATTGTCCTTATAAGTGATATTGTACAAAACCGGTACTATAATCACCACGTCTTGCATGTTCAACAAGATTCAGATCTAGTTAAAGATGATACAAATGAAACAATTTGTCTATTTCAATCCAGTAATATCTCTACTGTTAAGCAGAGCAGACATACGTCAAATTCATTTTAAGTTAGTTGACGAGTTTGCAATACAGCTTAATTTTTAGAAGACAGTGAAACCAGTCTAACATTTCACTTCAAGCCTAGATATTAGACAATATGAGGCAAGTTAATTGTGATGACAAACAATATATTCTACAACACCCAACGTATATTTAAACTGGTAATGGTAGTGTAGCTGGCGGCGTATACGATGGAAGTTCTGGTGTTTTACCTGACAAATCTTCATATTTGATTCCAATGGAATCTATACATCTATCTTAACCAACTTATAAACCAAAAAAGATACGAGTAAAACGAATGCAAAAGAAACAAGTAGGTGGAGCTAAGATAAAGAGAAAGAACTTTTAAAAAACTAAACACATAAAAGCAGGAAGAGGTCGAAAACCCACAAAATCCCTGTATTATAGCAAAACAAGTACAGCCAAGAAAACGTGTTTGAAGATCCAAGAAATAGTATAAATAGCCCTTCCTATTTCTTGACTGCTCATTTAGTGACGAACCTGCAAGGCATACATATGTCTTTGTCATCATGGATATCAACAATGTTTTTTAAGAAAAACCAAACATTTACAAAAAATCTCAGAAATCATTGAGTTCAGAGTTGAATTTTGTGAAACTACCTCCTACAAATAAAAGTGAACTTACAACTACCAACTATATCTAATAATTCTCCCTATTGAGTACTAAGAGTGCATACAACCCATTGGAATTTTGTTGAATATACAATGTATATAGTTTGCTACAGGAGTCTATGTTAAGTTTAGGCGTAAGGATTGTCAAACAAGACGGTACCAGATGCAAAGCAGCTGACGTTGTGGCACCAACAAACTTGTTTTTTCATGCACGGTTTTCAAATTTACAACTGTATTTAAATAGCCAACTTGTAATAGATACGTCGAATTTTTATCCATAGTCAGCATACTTGCAAATAAGTTTAGAAACTAGTCAATTTGAAAAAGATGGATTCTTGAAGAATACAATGTGGTATGCAGATACTACCCCTTACACATTTGCAGTCAGTGACGCTGGATTTAACGCCAGATATTTGTTGTCACAAAATTTAAAGCAATTTTATTTACTTAGATCTAAGCTTAGAAACTTTTTCAACCAAAACAGATATATTTTAAGTTGGACAGAATGTTGAAGTCTCTTGAAACGTAGCAATCCGTACTTGTACTTGGACAGTTTAAAGAACGATAAATCTGGCTTTTCTGGTTGTCCATATTAAGCTGAAATAACAGCCGCAAATTTTTATGCTGCAAAATAAAGTGTTTCACAAGGTGTTGTGAATTTGCACAGACAACAGTTACTAAACAATAAAACATTCAAATATGTAACAAATTAAATTCAAATGAAAGCCATATCAGTAGCAAAAGGATTAACATCAGTAACGTCAGACGGAGTCGTCATAGGAAAAATTCCAAAACTGATAGTATCCAGTATTGTTGATACTGAAGCTTTTAACAGAAATATGATAAAATCGGCGTTTAATTTTGAAAAATTTCTATATAAGTGAGCTGAATGTCACTTGAAATAGAGAAAATGTAGAAAATTGTGTTATTCCATATAGTTTTAAAGGTGATGATGCAACAGCCGTTGAAAGTTTCTTAGTTGCTCTCCGATCGTTGAGAAACACAGTCGCATCTGAGGCGCTGGAAAATGGGATCTTAAGAGATAACTATCCTAATGGTAAATTATACAAACTTAAATAACGTATAGAGTATTAATTATTGACTCGAATGTGTGTACTTAATATTTGGGTTTGTATACTTTACAGGTAATGTTTTTACTGCAGTGGAACTTTAACCAAACAATGGTAACGCTCTTTTTGTGAACCAAAACGGACAAGTAAAAATTAGTTTGAAATTCAAGAAACCGTTGTATAAAGCCGGCACTGTATTACTTTATTGTTTGTACTAAAGAGTATTTGACCTCAATAAGAATAAACAAATACATTTTGACTATTAAAAATATGAATACAAGTTTTATATAAAAAGCTGTGCGACTACTTATGTTAGATGTAGATATAGAAATACCTATTTATGTTGTTGCTGCAGAAACTGTAAAATTTAAAAATTTTCCTATAGCTATTGTACAAAGTGTAGATACAATTAATAATATTTGTTCCTATTGGGTGGTTTGGTTAATTATATCAAATAATGAATAGGAATACTTTGATAGCCTTGGGAAATGTATAAGTAAATATATAAATATAGCGATACCTAATATACCTAAAGTTAGAAGCAATTGTAAACAACCGCAAAGTTATTTTTCCTGTGTGTGGTCAATACTGTATATGTTTCTTGTATGCTAGACAAAGTGGCATAACCTTTAAGAAAACAATAGATTCGCTTACAGTATATTGTAATGTTATGGATAAAATTGTTAAACGTTTTGTAAATTTAATTTCAAATTTTAATTTATACATAATGCACAATATTAAATAAAAAACGTCTTGTAAATTCATGTCATTATGGTTTTTTACATTCAATAAATACGTATATAGCTTTTTTTTGTATGATTTAAAATCATTTGTTGTTAAAACATCAATGAGCATGAATATCATGAATTTTGATTTCATTTATCCATTTACAATGTCAATCATAGGATGTACTGGCTCAGGAAAGACGTTTATGATTAGAAAATTCAGTAAACGTAGACATAACGTAATAACACAAACGTCAGACAAAGTTGTGTATGTGTACTGCAATTTTCAGCCAATATTTCATCAAATGCAAGCTGAAAATAATAACATTATATTTACAAACAATATTCAAGATCTTAAAGAGCTTGCTTTTGATTTTACATTGGTTGTTGTTGACAAAACAAATGGATATACTTACAAAAGACGATAATTTTGAACACATAACTAGATTCTTTGTGAAGCATGCGCATCATAGAGGCGTATCAATCATACTTATTTCACAAAATTCATTCAAAACCCAAATGCGAGAAGTCAAAATTAATTCACGATACTTGATTATGTTTGATAAACCACGTAACCGAAGTACTATTAGAAGATTGGCATCTCAAATATGTCCCAGTAATATTTGTTTTCTTTAAGATGCATATATTAAAGCAGAACAATTGCAAAATATTGGGCATTAAGTGATAAGCTTGCATCCAAGAAGCAACAACGTAAAGTACTGGTGTCAATCACATGTAATTCATGATAAGGATTTTATAATTACGCTTTAATATGAGAACTAGATTAGAGACAGAGTCTGAATTTTTGTATAAGCTAACTACAAAAAGATAAACACGACAATTTTATGAAAGTGCAACTACAAATCAATTACATATATGCAATAATAGAATGTCTAAATAATTATCAACTGTTTTGTAATACCAAGTGTATAAAACTAGATATATTAATAGAACAAATACATTCAAATAACAATCAAACAATTATTAAACAGAATTTAAAGCTTGTTTGCAAAGTACTTTGCACTATATTTTGCAAACTTTTAACTTGTAAACTATTTTTACAATGGCCAGAGTGATAAAGTGTATTGATCCCAAGCTGTATACAAAACTGATGGAGATTTTTTTTAATTTATTAAAATTTTAAACAGGAGAAAATGAATTAGAACCAAGCGAAAAAATCGTGTTTGCTCCAACTAGTATTGTAAAAACAAACGAAAAGATTTAGACAAAATCCAAAAAACTTTAGCTGAAAAACCAAAACATTATTTTAATTTTTGGTTTCAAATACCAAATGAAAATTAAAACTTGTATGAACCAAAAAATAATAAAAAAAGTAGCCAGTTTCGTTTAAGACGTTGAAGATTAAACATGAAATTAATAGCTCTCTGTATGATTTAAAAGTACCTAACATGTACATACGGCAATTCAAATGACGTTTATGAGTTAGAGCATGCACAGTTAGTTAAAAAGTATGATCTAATTCGAAATAATTTATTAAAAGGGGCGGAGCAACTAGATAGTCAACAGTTGACTCACTCGCTCGCGGACTTAGTTCAGTTTCTGCTGTGGAACCTTCTCTAGCAGAAAAAGTTTGATCCAGACGGAAAATCTGAAAGTTCTCAAGATATTGGACTTTTGTATTTATCGTTTGGATTGCTTTTATTTTTGAGTATACTGAAATTATTTAAGTGTATAAAAACAAATTATTGTGAGTGGCACAAACCATCATTAAAATAATGAAAGACACGACTACATTTTCCAGTGCTGTAAAAACTCAAATACGTGTGGAAAATCCAATAAATGTCGTAAGTGTTAATTCATTGTAGTTTCATATTTTATAGGAGACACACGCCATCTATTTCTTATAGTTAACAGTACTGGTTATACAATAGTTTGACATTTGCTTAATTTTCCAATGACAAGATGTACTTACGATACCTGTAAAAGGTATCTATATTACCGACACGTCGAGCTAACTCAATACTGCTAATAATGCGCAATGTACACTCCATCTAAATCAACGCATGCGTTCCTACGTATTGGGCAGCGTGGTGGTCACGTGGACGCTGGACATGCAGTTGACTTGTCTTTTTTCGAGAAAATTTCAAGATTAAATCTTGGCGCGGTCAAAGAGTATTCATATGAGCCGGCAGATGTTATTATTAGTATTGAAGAAATTTCTGAATTTTTAAAGAATCCAACTGAGAAAGTATTGAATAAAATTTATTTGTGTATAAAGCAATGAGTGTTATTACTGGAATTTACGTTCTTATAGAGAAAGATATTTAAGATGGCGACTACTCGTTTGCACATCAAGAAACAATATTTTTCGATTTTAGACTACTTGATCTCCATGATTCAAATGGAATATATACAATTTTGCTTGACGCTGCTAATAAAATTACTGAAAAGAAAAATAATTCCACTGAACTAAGTAGTGGATGAAGAATTATTAGAATTGTATCCTTTCAAGTAAAGCGTGATGAATTGCCACTTTTGAAAAACTCGAGAATACGCGGTCATTTTAAGATGCCATTCATAAAGCAAGGAATTTTAAATATCAACAACACAGATTAAAAATGTTTACATTACTGCATTGCTTCTGCTGTGTACATGAAAAAAGAGATAAAAGAACATAAGCAATTACGTAATAAAAATATAAAGGTCATTAATGCTATAAAGATGCCACCACAATTAAACCTACACTGTTATGGTAAATAGGCAAAGCATCTGCATAACATTGATTTTTTAATAAGTGACGCAGGAGTCAATGTTCATACAGATATTCCATTGTTTGAAGAAGCAAATTATATTCAAGTTAATGTGTTTACTCATGAAGGAAAAAAAATTGTTCTTAACTACAAAATTGTACATAAATATACAAAAATCGTCAACTTGTTCTTAATTCATGAAAACGACGAGCAAGAAAAACGTTGCGTTTTTGTTTTAATTAAAGACTTGAATCGTTTTCTGGGACATATAAAACCTGAACGATTGTTTTTTGTCAAGAGTGTTTTAGATTCAAGAAAAGTTATGAGCAGCTATTAAAACATAATTGCGAAGACGTAAAGGAGCATATATTTAATTTTCCTGATTAACGATTGAGAATTAAATTTAAAAATAGAGATATAATATTGCCAGTGCCTTAAATTGTGTAAAATGACAAGGAGACGTTTGCTAAACCAATGGGACAGAATAAAAACGCCACAACATTCGTCTCACAATTTAAACCAGCCAATTATGCAATTTTTATTGCAAAAACAACAACATATGGTAAAGAAGTTGTGCATGCAAGCTATTGCAATAGAGAAAACCCAGTCAAGCATTTCTATAAGACTGTATTCTACTGGGCAGACAAACTTGTGGCTAAAATTCTAAACACTAGCAATTTTAACAAACCTGATGCTAAAACATTAACAAATCATCAAACTGCAACATCCTGTGAACTTTAAAATCGCCAATTCACAATTGAAAAAAAGAAAACAAAGAAAATAAACTGTGCAAAAGCATTAAACGAAGATTCAGAAGATGAAATTAATGCAGTAATAGTCAAATTTAAAGATACAATTGGTGGATTTCCTGGTGCTGTAGATCAGGTTAATAAAAAAGCAAGGGCTACGGTCTTGAAAAAGTTTCATCACAACCATACAGATGGTACATATATTGCAGCTGTATGCCAGTCATGCAACCTGAAGATAAAATAAAAACGCAAGCTTGTATGTGTTTGCCATAATTCAATTGGTTTGGATCTACATTTGCTTGTAAATTTACTCGAACAGGAAATGTTTAATGCCAAAGATGTTAAAGTTATTGCCCAATCGTCAAAACAATTAGTGCAAATGACTATTACTCATAAGAATAAAATCTTACCAGCATTAAATAAAACATTCAACAACGATAATACTAAACAACTTTGAGGAAATTGATCGACAAGTCATAATAAGATTCATTGAAAGCTGTCAATTTGTCAAAGATAGTCTCTTAAACCTAACAGATGTAGTTGTGAAAGAAGAAAGCAAACGTTTGACATTAATTGATCAGTTTTTTCATAAAATGGTTGCAACTGGTGTTCTATATACCACTAAAAATATTGAATTGCTGATTGCAAAAATTCCGTTTCCGTACAGCTATCTTACTTTTCCCATTGTATTTGAAAATAGTCATCCTATCCCAGAACGCAAATGGTTCAATAACAACTTAACAGGAAAGAAAATAACAGATTTAAAATGAAAACTTGTAAACAAAATGATTAGACCGTTTAATATCAAAGATTTCAACCAATATTGTAGATTATGTGATCTACTCGACAAAGTACTTTACGCTGCTGTATGGGAACATTTTGGACGTATAAGAATGAAAAATACGATCCTACATACGTCTGCACCACTAGCGGATACGCATAGCAAAGTTTTTTAAAGACCAACAGAATTAAAATTGACGTTATACGTGACTACGACATGTAAAAAATAGGCAAAATTTGCTATGCGTCACAGAAACTTGTGGTGGACAACACTGAACAAAATGTGAAACACCACACTGCTGAGCCATCAAGACAGCACATTTTGTATGCACATAAGAATAAAATGTATTCTGAAGCTCTATGCATAAAGTTTCCACTTGGCAAATTTAAATAGGAATTTGTGAATACATTAAACAGTATTAACTGGATAAAATACAATTTTAAAGCTGGAAGCAAAAGGTATATCTTACAGTTTGACTTAAAACACCCAATTAATGTCCAAGAAAGAACCAAGGAAATTCCACTTTGCCTAGAAAACTTCAAAGTTCAAATAAAAAAGCTATCAGATCGACAAAAAGAACATGTTTTAAAACTGGGACCGTAAGAAAAATCTTTCTTGTCTCAAGAAAAACTTATGCTAAAAGACTATGACAAGATGCATTATGTTGTAAACCATGCATCTCTACAATATTATTTACAAATGGGAATGAAACTTGTAAAAATTAACCAAGGATTTTCATTCTTGCATCAAGCCTACATTAAAGATTATATTACAACAAACGTTGAACGAAGAAGACATGCAAAGTCAAAATCAGACAAGGATTTATTGAAACTAATGAACAATGCCATCTATGAAAAGGTTTTGCAGTCCAACAAAAACAATAGCAGACAAAACATGTATGAGATTTAAAAGTTTATCGGATAATACCAGTCAAGTTGTACCTAAACCCAAGGAAGTTACACTTGACAAGCCAATTCAAGGAGGTTTAAACTGTTTGAAGCATTCCAAAGTAGTTTTCTACTAAAGCTTCATCACAAGTATTCTGATACAGACAGCCATATTTTTCAGGCAAGTTAATTTGTTTAAGAACAAACAAATACATTTAAATAAATAAAAAGTATAAGAAATAATTAATAAAGTTGTAAATTATGTAATTTTGTAGATTTTGGATCCAAATAATACATACTTTGGAGACTTGTACAAATGCAAAAGCTTTGTTGATTATTCAAAATTACCAACGGGACACAAATTGACAATACAATATCCCAATTTGGTCAATCAAATTGCTGAAGTTGGTAGAAAATGGAAGATTGAGGGTATGGATATTTGGAAAGTTGCTGCTTCCAGAGCCAAAAAATATGAATTTTGATCATTTTGCGGTCGTGAAAAATTAAAATGCGAAGGGATTCTCAATCAAAGTTTCTACAAGTGTACGTTTTGAACATATAAAACAGAAAATCAGACACAACATGTCAAAAGATTGCATATGAATTTAATTCAATTAATTGACCATAAGCTCCACCTAAAAGTAGAGATACTTAAAGTCAACAAAATTGTTTTTTATAAATTGGATGTGAATAGATACTATCCTGATGATAATAATTTAAACTACAGTGTACTCTTCAAGTTCCACACTTAGTGCAAATAACGTTTCAGAAATATGATAAAGTTACAAAATCTATGTGTAGCACAACTTGAAAAAAAATGTGTTGAATTAAAGTGTTAAGAGCATTTGTAGACAAAACAGTCAAAATGTACATTAGCAAGAATGAGAGCAGTTAAATACAACAGCTCCATTAAGAACTTTTGTAACAAAATTACTTTTGAACAAAATAAATACAAATTGAGAAAGTTTGTAACTTAAAGTGAGAAAAGTTGAAAGCATTAGGATTTTTATTTGCATTTAGTTTTAAAAGTATGTCGTATCAGTCAAAACAAAAAGAATGAAACAAAGCAAGTGACTAGGTATGTAGCGTTAGTTTAAAATACAAGTCAAAACTTAAAAAGCATGTATTGTACATTTGAAATTAAAAATAAATGATATGTAGTTGGAAAGCAAATGATTTAAAAAATTAAAGTGAATGAAAAATATCATTTGTACTTTACAAAAACTAAAACAATAGAAAAACATACCAAAAAATATAAAACAAGTAAATTTAAAATTAAAACAAATATAAAACACAATTTAGAACACATTTTAAAAACACTTACAAAATGTTTTTACAAAATTAAAAATACATAAATGTATTGTACTTTAGAAACGTAATTTAAAAACATTAAAGCTTATTTAAAATCAAATAAAAAAACGTATTGTTAAAAACATTAAAAAACGTTTTGTACTTTCAATACTAAGCGTTTTGCACCTTTTTAATTAGTGACAATAAAAGCATTTTAATTTTGTGAACGTTTTAAAGTTTTAAAATATATTAATCATTTATTTAAATTCTTCTATTCCATCTCTATCGTTCGTTTCGCCTTCTGAAATTTGATTCCAAAGCAAAAAATTCAATCTTTCTGTATCGCTTGTTTTGCTACCGAAAATTTAAATCCCAATCTACACATTTAATCTTTTTCTATCGCTCGTTTTGCTTCCTAACATTGTAGGAAGCGAAACATTCAATTTTTCTCTATCGCTCGTTTAGCTCCCTAAGATTTATATCCCAATCTAAATATTTTATGTTTCTTTATCGCTCATTTGGCTTCCTAAAAATTGATTCTAAATCACAACAATCAATCTTTCTCTATCGCTCGTTTTGCTTTTTAGGATTTAAGGAAGCAAAACATTCAATCTTTTGGTATCGCTCGTTTTGCTTTCCTACCTTTTAAAAAGTAAAACATTCAATCTTTCTTTATCGCTTGTCATGCTTCCTTAAATTTTAGGACGCAAATCATTTAAATTCAACCATCATTACTTATAATAAACTCATGCAATCAATATGAGTCACTCTTTGACTCGTCTTTTCCTATGAAATACATGCATATATTATGTACACTACATATTATAGCTACTCCACACACCTTACATTAGCATATACATACATTATATGAGTCGTACATTTGATTTTATGCATAAACCCCACCCACTTCCAACACACGTTATTTATGCATGCTCCTACTTTCTTGGGCATAATTAATTTAATACAAACAATATTCGCTCCGGCTTTCCTTCCTTTCCAGAGCTTTACTGATTCATTGCCAACGGCATCGGCTCCAGTTTAAATGCATCAGTCATCAAACGTCATATCATTCTCTCTGCTTTTTCCCTCACACAACTGAATTATATTAAATAGCGTATAGTACTAATAAAAATTTATTTTCATTTCCCAATTTCATAAAAAAAAATATTAATTATACATAGCATACGAAGTTCTCGATATTACAATAACAAACAGCTTTGCACAAAATCTTATTCGACTATGGCATGTTTCTGACGAAAAGTCAAACTCAGACCACTGGTACGTACGATTCAAAGTTGCAAGCGCCAAACTACCGTTAATTAAAATAAGAAATATACAAAAAACAGACTATACAATCTTTCAAACAACACTGTAAGGCCAGATAAAAATTGTAGATAGCAAATGTGACCACACACCGATTGGTTTGGAGAAACGAGCAAACTACATCACCTTGTGTCTACAGAAATGTTTTAAGAAAGCATGTCCAGAAAAATATGTCACATGGAGAAGCAAAGCAGCTCCGTGGTGGTCACCTGATCTAACAATACTTCGCAAGGGAACTAGAAATCTCTTTCAGCACGCTGGCTCCGGATCGAACAGAGACCCTGTCAAATAGAAGAAATACTTAGCATTAAGGAAAAACTACAAAGATGTCTTGCGAAAAGCCCAGCGTTTAGCTTGGAGCAACTACTGCTCGCAGATTGAGAGTCTACCAGTAGCTGCACGGGTTAGCAAAGCTCTTGGAAACGAAAAACGAAAGTTACCCACCAGCCTAAAAATTCCTGGTACGGATAAGCTCACCCAGGACAAGGCTAAAATACTAGATATTCTTCTAGCTCACCACTTTTCTAGTAATCCGCAGCTGGTCATTCCAGTTCCTGATCTTACTTCTATGAATGTGCCGGAAATAGAAACAATAATAACTACCGAAAAGCTAAGATGGGCAGTGAACAGCTTTGGGCCGTACAGGGCAATAGGCCCAAACGGGATAGCTCCGGCTGTATTACAGCACAGCTTACTTGTACTCACTGAACACTTGCAATTTCTGTTTAAAGGCTGCCTAATTTTGGGCCACACGCCGACTATCTGGCGCAATGCAAGGGTCGTATTCTCACCAAAACCAGGAAATAAAAATTATAGTAAACTCACATCGTGGCGTCCAACCTCACTATCTAACTTACTGTTGAAGTCACTTGAGAGGTTAACGGATAGGCACATAAGGACTCCTAGATTAGAAGCCTTATTGCGCTCCAATAACCAATTTGCTTACTTAAAAGGAGTATCTACCGAAGCCGCTCTACATAGGCTGGTAACACATGTAGAAAAAGCTTTGCAAATAAAAGAATTAGTCCTTGCTGTCTTTGCAGACATGGAAGGAGCATTCAGC